>JAAFCE010009127.1:26172596-26223246 GCA_013389805.1 Trigoniulus corallinus | reverse complement strand
CAATGTAAAAATATAACTGATGCAACAATGTAAAAATATAACTGATGTAACAATTAAAAGTACAATTGGGAGCTGGTGTCCATCCACCAAGCACCACCAGTTGTCTGATGACTCAGATGACACACATCATGCTGCAGAATGCTGGGATCAGCAGCAATGGACGCTGGACATGAGGTGATGCTTAAGATCCAAACCCCACAACTGCATGTCAAAACCACCAAGAAACGATATCCCAGTGCCCACTGCCCTACCTTCACCCAGAACTTGGAAACATCATGCCTTGATAAAGGCGATTTTCCCCCAGATGAGGTAAAGTCCTTTCTTTGGCAAATACTTTATAGATCACAAAGCACAGTGTCAAGGTCCTATGCACCACCTAGTGGTCTCTCAGTGTTGTAGTTTGTTGCAGTGGAAATTTCATGCAATTTACTTCAACTGGTAATGAATGGTGGTAAGCCTTTGGGATAAGTCAACTGCTTTTTAAAGAGAATGCAGTATTTCTGAAGTGAATGTTGGTACATCACTGTAATAGGTTAAAATAGACAGATTGATAGCATATATTTCATTATGGTGCTTTGTTAGAAAGAGAAGTATGTAAATAGAAAAATAAAGCAATTATTTTTCCCAAATTATTCACACACACACACACAAAACTGGTTTATGCATTAATAAAACAAATGGTCATTCTACAATCCTATTTCCTACCAATTTCTAGGAATGTTACCAATCAGGTCCCTATGATTAAGTGAATCTGTGAATTTTGCATATTAGAGAATGCTCAGCAATGTGCAAATTATGTTAATTCAACTACTCACTTCACTTTCACTTCTCAGCTCCTATATGCAACTAACAATGGCAATATAATTGCCTGTGCTTATGGTCATCCTAGTCCAGGGGTGGTATTATTGCACTTTCTGAACCAGCCTCTCACAACTTTAATTGAAAATGTACATATCAGATATTTATGCAGCTTTCACACAAACAAACCCATACCTCAAATACTGACTTATAACTAATGGACTCTTTTGTTCACACACTCCATCATTACCAAAGTGAATGGTTCTGCATATTTGAATTTTGCAATATTGATTCATTGCATATTAACAATAGTTCTTCAGTTTTCAAATGTTATTGGATGTGCTATGGAATTAATTCATTCTCATCCAAACAACAATTTCAATATCATGATTGTGAATCTTACCTTGATTTAGTAACAAAATCATTGTTGGTATATTCTTTTCATCATTGGGATGCAACTGGTATATGGGATTAAATACATTCTCTGCAGCAATAAGTTGATTTGGCAATTGACATCCATTAAAAGTTGTCAAGCTGTTTGGAAAGTTTATTTGATAGGAGACACCTAGAAATATAAGGGTTGGGAGGGAGGAGATGGTATGCATAGTAATCTTCACTGAAGAAATAAATAACTAAATGATTAAAAATGGAAAGGGAAAATTCTTTCATATAACTTATCATTGCCAATTAAGGAAGTCATCAGAAAGTTAAGCACTTCAATTTTGTTGATAAAGGTTTTGTTATTGTAATAATACAAAATTGATTAATTAAGAAACAGCATTCAAAGTGTGATTTCATGACATGGCATTTGCTAATTGTCATACCATATTGAAAGCACCTGTTCTCATCTGGTCACTGAAGTTATGAAACATTGGGCCAGGGTAGTACTTTCGAGTTCCTGGTGCTATTGGCTGACTTGCATTCATTATTTTTCTGTAGTTTTGTGACATCAGGACACTTATAGTTTCTTGCAGTGGAAATTTCATGCAATTTACTATCATCATTCTCATCCAATAGACTATTTTCTACATGATGCTTATCACTCTTACCTGGATTTATATGAAGAGCACTGTTGATATATTGCTGGCATCATTGTAATGTAACTGTTATATGGGATTATATACATTGTTTGCAGCAATTAGACAATTTGGCAAATAATTCCACTAAAAGTAGTTGGGCCATTTGGAAAATTTAACCCTTAACTGGTGACATGAAAATTTCTGACATAAATGGTGAGGTGGGAGTCTAACAGACTCCTAAAATGAAAAATTCATAAAATAATGAAATATTTCACTTTTTCCGATAATTATGCACCACTATTATTAGAAGGGATGTTAAATTTAAAATTAATTTTTTGAATTAACAATTTGTGAAGCACTACAAAATTTGCATTGGTATTTATGAATTAATATATCTTTGGTTACAAACTAAATATATATATAAAGCAATAATGGATTCCTAAGTCTTATACATCAAAATGCATATTTTAAGAGAAATTCATAAATTTGAGATTAAAATAAAAAACGTGCAAGGGCTTCTTACTACTGATTTTTGGATACAGTGTTTGCACACTTTGTTATAACTCTCCATTACAATGGGTTTCTTGCACTTAGAGCATAGGCATTTGGTGCTCCTACATTCAACACTGTCTAATGATCATTATCATACCCTTATCCCGCCTGTGACAGGGTCAGATCTGGGGGTTCCAGCCCTCCACTCCAGCCTACCCCTCACAGTGTGTGCCAGTTGTGTTTGGCACCCTTATCCCAGTCCTCAAGCCTAATAAAACATTGCTTTATAGAACACAAGTAACTCTAATAATTTGGAGGAGTAATTTATGCAATTTAGAAAGCAGTCATTATGAATTTCACCTTTTATTGATGGTTAGAGAAAATGCAAAATTTTGTTCTTCCCTTACATCTTTGGTGCTTTTAATATCCTGGCACTTTATGCAAAGCACACATTTCACACTGTGCCAGTAGCCACTGATCTCCCACCAGGTCCCTGTCCACCCCACTCCCTAACACATCTGCTTTGGTCTTCCCCTACCTTAGGTGCTTCTCACTACCTGCATTCCTGTAATGTATCTCACAAACTCCTTCTCTGTTCTTTGTAGTGCATGTCCAGGATATGTCAATCTACCCTCCCTCATTTTTTTCATGATGTATCTGACCCCTTAGCTACCTCTTATATGCTCAATCCTAATTATCAGCTTTCAACCCCATGCTCATAATGTCATAGCATTCACATCTTGGCAAGTTGCATTCTGTTTGTGTGGCTCGTCCTCACTGCTCCACACTGATCCATAAAGCATAGTGGGCCTATCCATTGCCCTGTAAAACTTCCCTTTCAACTTGATTGATGCCCTCCTATCAAAATGGACTCCCCTTGCCTGTTTCTCTTCAACCACCACACATTGATTCTATGGGTAACATTCAAATCTATCTCCCCATTGCTCTGGAGCAGATCCTAAGTATTTCACCTCTTGCATAATTGTCACCAGCAACAACAAATGCTAGGACAATAACTAATACTATGAGAGGGTCAATACATCTGATATTTGATAAGAACATTATAATTGGACCACTGTCATAAGAGACAGAAAATTTAGATTATTCCTGAACTGAATCCAAATATGCCATTTTATTTCCTATAAACAAACTTTCTTTATTTCTAAACTTCTTTGAGAAAATTTCCAAATCAACAATTACAAATTTACCCTTTGAATCATATGGCCTGCAATCCACAATATAAATTAATGATCATCATTATACCCTCTTACCCTGCCTGAGTAAGGGTAGGGCCTTTGAGTTCTAGTCCTTCACTCCTGCCTATCTGACCAAATTCCATTCTGTCCTGCACACTATCATGTCCTTATGTAAAACCTGCTTTCACTTCTCCTTCCTGGAAGTGATCTCACTCCTTCCTTCCTGCTCTCACTTCTCCTTCCCTGGATGCCACCAATAACCTGCATGCCCATAATGGACCAATTTCTCTTCCCATATTCTCATCATGTGAAAATACAATGTCAATCTGTTGTCTTTCATTGTTTCTGTGGAGCTCCATACCCATTCCTAATTCTATGTGTTCTTGACATCTGGTTGATGGAGTGCAGCATGCACATTTCAGCCACATGATATTTCTTTTCATGGCTCTTCTTTGCTGCCCAACACCCTAATCCATGTGATATGGATGAGGGCCTCTTCTCTTACTCTTGTCTGTCTTCAATCCCACCCCCCCACATTGATCCTATGGACAGTATCCCTCTCAGATGAAAGGCAAATACTCTCTTCATCATATTCATGCTCTGGCAGCCCTTTTCTATCACTTTTCCATTATCATGTCGCCCTTCTCTGCATCCTCTTAGTCATAAAGGTTTCTACATCATTGGCAATTATCATGTTTGGGGTGCTATTGCCAAACGTCAGTCAACAGTTAGTCCATAATTAGATTGAATACTTATGTACTAAGTGTGGAATCTTGATACCTCCATTATTTCATGAAGTAGTCCATTCCACGGATGGGAAACTGGAATCCCTCTAAGAAACTTTGCACAGAGAAAAATTTAATAAAAACAGCTTGACAAATTAACCATTTAATGACCAAAGGAATAAAATAAGAAGGAATTGTTATTTAGATAGTTAAATCTTATTTGTATCAAGATAAACACAAATACATGGAGGAGTTAGTGAAGAAAAGATGCATAAAGAGTGAGGTGGAGTCTCACAGACTCCAATTTGCCTGTAGCTCAAGGTCTATTTCAGATATAGGATTAAAATTTTGCTTCCTAATTTATTTTTTCATTACTTGAAGGTACTGAACGTCCCAAGGATGGCTGAGAATAATTTAAAAAATTATAGCAGTAAATTGATGGCAAGGAGTCTCACAGACTCCACATCACCAGTTAAGGGTTAAGAACAGGGGATAACTAGATATACCATGTGATCAAATTTGACCCAGACTAATCCATTTAAACCAACCCTAGTAAACTGAATAGGTAATTTTTTTCTCTAGGTTAGTACAACCTTCTTTGACATTCATATGAAGTTTGAGCAGGATTCATCAATTAGTGTGTGTTTGGCAGCCGTTTGTTTATGGTGCAAAATGTTTGCCTGGCGATTTTTTTTACAATGGAACAAAATTGAAAAAAGAGTTTGACTTTTCATTCAATCATCCTAATTCAATCATCTGTAATTCCGTTGGAAACACAAAATTTCAAGCGATCATCCTGAAATCACAGCTGAACCACCATATTTGCCAGATTTGGCTCCCTGTGACTTTTTCCTATTTCCAAAACTCAAATATCTGCTCTGGGGAACGTGCCATGAGTTGATTGAGGCCATGAAAAAAATCGCCAGACAAACTTTTAGCACCATAAACAAATGGCTGCCAAACACACACTAATTGATGAATCCTGCTCAAACTTCATACAAATGTCAAAGAAGGTTGTATTAACCTAGAGAAAAAAAATTAACCATTTAGTTTACTATGGGTGGTTTAAATGGACCAGTCCAGGTGAAATTTGATGGCTTTGTAAGAGGGTGTGGAGGGAGGAAAAGGTGCATGAAATAATGTACATGTAGAAACCTTCACCTTGGTAGTGATGACGTTTAGGGAGAACGTTATACAAGTTGCCTACTCTGAAATTTATTGCTATAGTTAACATTAATACACATACCTTCTCCACTTTGCCCATTTTAATATTTCTAGTTATCCCCTGCCCCACAAACTAGAGGTGCAACTCACCAAATCAGCAGTCTGATAAAAATACTGATGCTGTGAGACATATACTGCCAGCTTAGTGATTCCCACTCTAATTCCCTAATCATGTCAGGCACACTCTCTGTGTGAGAAAACCCACGGAGTACAAATCTTGCTGCCCTCCTTTGTATCCATACAACCTCCCTAGATAATTCTTACCTGAAGGGAAACCACATTGGACTACAATACTGCAAATTTGGTCACATCATTGAAATATATTCTGTTTCTTTCACCTCCCTTGTGCTGTCCCCAAGGACCCCAGTAATCAGATGGAGGAATTGACCAGCCCTCCCAACCAATTCACTAGTATGATGCTTCCAGGTACCTCAACTAAACAAAATTGTTCCAAGGCACTTATGTGTCACAACTCTCAACTTTCAATCCAACTATATAGTAATGAAAATCAAGTAGCTTCCTAGATCTAGATATTGTAAGAATCCTACTCTATTCAGGTATAACGACAGTTCCCAATTCACACACCAATTGTAAATCTTATCTAGATCTTGTTGTAATAGTGCAAAGGATGATAACCCATCATCTAATACCCAGCAGTACATGTGTCATCAGCAAAAGTTCAAGGAAGGAACTAATATCAAATCCTATGCCATTCACATAGACCCTGTAAAAAAAAGAACAAAATACACTTCCCTGAGGGATCCCTGATGAGACTGGTTTTTATTCAGATGCCCCACCCTTGTACAGGACCCTCTGTTGTCTATCATTTTGAAAGGACCTTACCAACTGAGTAACCTTAGTTTGTATCCCTAAACATGACATTGTTGAAACCAGTTTATCATGGGGTATCATGAGAAAAGCCTGTTCAATGTCCAAGAGTACAACATCAACCTGCTTTCTGTTGTTTCAAGTCATTTGAATATAATCAATCAAGCAATCCATTTGGGTGTTACATGACCTCTCTTTCCTAAACCCATGCTGGTTATTGCTAAGGATGCCATTTATTTCCAGATAAACCATTATAGAGGATAATAAGATATGTTCAAAAGCCTTGGATACAGCACTTGTTAATTAAACTGGTCTATAGCATTTAGAATTTTCTGCTTCACCATACTTGAAAATTGATACCATATTAGCCATCTTTGATGATGATGGAACAATGCCCATGCCTAATATTGTTATCATCATACCATTCTCCAGCTCAAAACTGGGTAAGGACTGTCAGTTCCAATCCTCCACCCCAGCCAATTCCCAACCAGACTGGCATCCACCCTGCACAGTCCCATGTCCTTTTGAACCACCTGCTCCCAAGTGCACTTTGGTCTTTCCCTCCCCCTGGTGCTCCCAAGCACCTGCAGTCCCAGGATGGACCTAACTAGTGCCTCCTTCTCCCTTCTCATCACATTCCCATACCACCTCAACCTGCTTTCCCTCATCTTCTTGGTGATTTCTCCCACCCTTAGACTCCCTCTAACATGGCCCTTTCAGATTCTGTCAGCTCATGACACCCCACTCATGAAGCACAGCATTAGCATCTCTGCCACATGTATTCTCCTTTCATGGTCCTTCCTCATGGCCCAACACTCTGAGCCATACAGCATAGCTGGTCACACCAAGGTCCTTTAAACTTTGCCCTTTAGCTTTATAGCCACCCAGCAGTCCCATACGACTCCACTTTCCTGTCTCCACTTTAGGCAACCTACTTTGATCTTATTGGACAAAACTGAGTCCATTTCCCCATTTTCCTGGAACACTGATCCTAAGTATCAAAATTCCTGCACTGCTGGTATCACCTCAGCTCCTGCATGAACCTCGACTGCTGGGGGAGTGACGAGTTGTGTTGGACACACCAGTTCTCGTCTGATCACTGAAGTTAAGCAACGCAAGCCCAGTTAGTACTGACATGGGTGGTCACTCGGGAAAGCTGGGTACTGCTAATACCCAATAATCGTTGTATTTGTGTAGTGTCTGTGCAGCATATGCATTAGAACTATGCAGTGGATGGGTCTCTAATGACCTTGTAGTTGACGGGACCTTAAACACCAACAAACAACAACAATCTACTGCTGGTCTCTTACCACTAAAGTTTACAGCTAGATATTTTGTCTTTTTCATATTCACCTTCAAGCCCCCCCTTTTCAATAGCCACCTGTATTTCTTGTAGGCCCTTTTGTGCCTCCACTTTGGAGTCTGCAAGCTTTCCAACATCTTTGGTAAACAGCAAGCTCTTAGGGGCCCATTCTCCTACTCCTGTTAGCAGCTCACCCATCACTAGAGAAAGTAAGTATGGGCTAAGTGCTGACCCTTGGTGCATGCCCAACTGCACCTTCAAACTTCTTGTGTTACACCAAGCTTTCCTAACCCTAGCAGTAGAGCCATCAAACATAGCTTGCACTATTCTAATGTGTTCTTCATCTACCCCTTTTCATCTTAGGATGTCCCATACTACCTGTCTAGGGACAATATCAAAATCCTTCTCCAAGTCAATGAATAGTGCATGGGGGTCCCTCTTGGCTGCCATATACTTCTCTATTATCTGCCTTAGGATAAATATTGACTCCATTGTGGACCTACCAGCCATAAACCCAAATTGATTTCCCCAGACAGAAGTGCATTTTCTGATGCACCACTCAATGAATCTTTCCCACCACTTCATGGAGTGGATCATTAGATTGATGCCTCTATAGTTTCCACAATCCTGGGTGTCACCTTTTCCCTTGAACAGTGAAACTATCCAGCTTTTCTTCCATTCTGATGGCATTCTATCTTCATTTGCTAACATATTGTAGAGCCTTGTTACTCATGTTACTTCTGTGGCCCCCAGGGTATGACAACCATCCATGGGAAGCTTATCTGGGCCTAGTGCTTTGCTGCCTTTCATCTTTAGGAGGGAAACGACTATTTCCTCTTCTATCACCCTGTCCACTGCATCTGAGGTGCCTGGGTTGCTCTCAATGTTCCTACCCTTGTTGGCAGCATTAAGGAGGCCATGGTAGAACTCCTCCCACCTCTTGGTTATTTATTCTGGTTGAAATAGGACTCTGACAATGCTATCCTTGACCATTATGGCCCTTGTTATGTCCTTATTTGTTTTGGTCCCTAGTCATGGTCATTCGACAAACAGTTTTCTCACCTTCTTCTGCCCCTTACTCATCATATAGTACCTCAAAATTTTGGTGTTTCGCCAGAGCAATTGTCCTCTTAGCATTCTTCCTTGCCTGAAAATATGTGGTCTTTGATTCATGGTCTCTCATGTTCTGCCACCTATGGAATGCCACCTTTTTCAGTTTGATGTCTGCTTCCACCTCCTCATTCCACCATGACTGCCTACCCTGAGGATTGCCTGTGGCTCTTGACATACCAAACATTGTCTACCCACATCTTATTTTCCTGGGAAGCCTGTCCCACATGGCATCAGCAGACCCTTCCCAACCCCAGTCTACCTGATGAGAAATCTCTTGCATGAATTCCACTGAGCTAGCTTGCAACTGCCACCACCTAATGACTGGTTCTCCATTCCATGCATGCCTGCTGACTGCCCAATTCATTAGAATTTCCAGCAGGAGAAACTTATGCCCACTGTCTCTCTAAAATCTTCACTGGGGAGTGCCCAGCAGTATTAGATCTCTCCCCTATGTTGCTGCTCTACCATGAAAAAGTCTATTTGGGACCTTCCCTGTGGGAAATGAAAGGTGTTGAGGAGCTTTTCCTTCCTTTTGAACCATTTATTTGCTATTGCAAGACTGCATGCTTGGGCTTACTCCAGGACTTTCTGGTTTACATGGCTGACCAGGCAAGGCCTACATCCCTGATGAACCTCTTCATATCCCAAACCATCCTTTCCCACATGGCCACTGAAATCACCCCTAATAATTAGTCATTCTTTTCCCATGCTCTGGTGTATCCTGCCCTTCACTATCTGAACATCTCTGTCAAAGTACTTCCAAAAATCATCTCATTATATCCCCCAGACCTGCCTGGGAGGCATATGCATGGATGAGGTGGAGCTTAATTGCCCTGCAGGCTACTGCTACTTACATCAACCTACTGTTTATGCACTTGACTGCTGTAATCCCCTGTTGTAGCTCATAACTCAATGCAATCTCCACCCCATTTTGTCCTTCTTCACTGCCAGTATAAATGAGTTTATATACTTTCCTCAGTGCCCTTCATTGATTTCCCTTCCATTTTGTTTCCTGTAGGAAAGGAATGCTTATACATCAATGTTTAAGGGTGTCAACTAGTCCCCCATTTTCCCTGAGATGGTCCCCACATTCCAAGTCTCTAACCTCAGCTTCACCTCAGCTTCAGCCTCATCCCAGTGAGATGTCTGGAACTCCCAGCAACAGTGACAGAGATACCTGTAGGGAATGCCATCCTACCCCACAGGAGACACTCATTAATTGTTGCAGCATTGCCAAATGAGTGGAGGATTCACACTCACCTGGCTAGATACCATTCACACTACCAGAGGCATGCAGTTCTAGTACCAGATGTCCCCAGCAGGAAAAAACACAACCAACAACCAACCACACCAATAACACCAATAATATATCCACCACGTAACAGGTAAGTATCCATGAAAGCCACTACATTATACATAGAGAAATACCATCAGGACATGTAGCCTTATGAACCACTGATTTACTCAGCAGTTGCTCAATTCCCACCCTAGTTTTGGTAACCTCGTCCACTTTCCGTGGTGAATCACTATCAAGTGTCAGCTGGAACATTCTTTGACTAGTTTCATACGTTTTTGTGAATCCATCTTTGAAAACGTTGGCAATGATATGACCATCCTTAACTACATTTCCTGACCCATCCTTAACTACATTTCCTGACCCATCCTTAACCACTGTATCCTTATAACCATTTTTCCTACATCTCTTTAGATACCCCTAGAACGCCTTTGGATTTTTCTTAAGCATATTTCCAAAAATGTTGCCATGAGAATTCTTGTAAGCATGTTGCAAACTACCTAATAAACTACCTCACTATTGACATCCCTCCCTCTCCTAATAGCATTCCTAGCCCTTTGCTGGTTCTGGAAAGCTACCTTCACCTTCTATAGTATACCAGTCAGGAAAACTATTATTCCTTATAGTCATAGTAGGGACAGCTAGCTGTTAGCCTTCCACTAAGAGGAAACTTGGCCAAGATTCCTCAACACCATAGGTATCAGCAATGCTGTAAAGGTCATTTAACTCATATTCTAAATTTGATTTAAAATATTCCCAATTGGCCTTCATATATTGGTATGCCACCCTGTCTGGTGGCACCTGTCTTGGTAACCTCCTCACTCCCTCCACCCTAACCTCTGCATGGTCCCTAATTCCCTCAATACACTTTTAGTGTTTAAAGTGGAGGATGCTGTGGATCAGTGGAACCAATCCTGACCACAGAAAATCTACTCACCAAGACACTAAATTTTATTAAGTAAAAAATAACGTTGATGGTAATCATAGAATAATCGGTCATCACAAAAATAAAAATGGACGAAAAATATGCATGATAAAAGTTGCCCCTCTCGACGTCTGTTAGGTCCCAATATTGATGGATGTATGTCTCTACTCTCTGGCCTACCCATGTAGTCATTCTGGGTGACAAGGGCCAGCCACCAATAAGCATGTGACACTTGTCACCACAGGACCATATGTCAGGTGTGGCCAAAGGGTTATGCTCTAACAAAAAGGGTCCAAGGGTGAAAGAGGGAAATCTAATGTTTCTTATGTGTGAATGCTGTTTCTGTTGAATTTTGAAACATTGAAACAAAAGGGTACCTGGAAAGGGTTGAAACAAAAGGGCACCATGAAAGGGGTAGCAATATAAAGCATGACCTAAGAAAAGGTTACAAAATTTTCTTAGAAAAGATGGTGAAGAAAAGTGGGTGTGTGAGGGGTGTTACCCCTACATCACCCCCCTGCTAGTGATGAAGTCCCAACCATCATGAAAATCCAGCTTGGTAGCATTCAGGAAACCTAAGATGCTGTCCAGACCTTGTTTGCTGGTGTCTTATAGATCGTTGGGTAGATTCCGATGATGGAGCTGCTGGCTGAGGTTGTGATGCTAATGATGGGTCTGCTTGTGGCCTGACAGGCATGGTAACTGTGTAATGTGGATTATCTTCATCTGTCATTATGTAGGCAGGTTTTAGTCGATCAATAGAGACAGTTGTGTCTCTTCCCCGAATTCTCTTCCCCGATCCTTGCTGGATCGACTAATAATCTGGAAGGGTCCTTCATATGGCCGCTGGAGTGGTTTTTTAACACCATCATAATGGACGAAGACATGCCTGGCTGTGGCAAGGTCTTTGAAGATGAAAGGTTTGCTTTCAACAAGACGTTGCAAAGTGGCTGGCTGGAGGTCCTGGAAGCATTGCTTGAGCTCCCTCACAAAGGTGTGAGCATTGACAGTGTTCTCTGAAGGTTGAGTGCCTGAAAGGAATTCACCAGGTAGATGCAGTGGTTGGCCATAGACCATCTCCACTACTGTTGCACTGATGTCCTCCTTCCATGCTGCATGGATGCCTAGAAGAACTGCAGGGAGGCTCTCAGTCCAGCAGGTCTGATGGCAGCAAATTGCTGTCTTCAGCTGTCGATGCAGGCGTTCTACCATGCCATTTGCAGCAGGATGATAGGCAGTGGTGTGAAGGTGAGTTGCACCGATAAGACAGTTTAGCTGTCTGAAAAGGTGCAACTCAAACTGCCTGCCTTGGTCCATGGTGACTCTCTGGGGCACTCCAAAGCAGGCAATCCAGTTCTCAAAAAAATGCATGAGCAACAGTCTCAGCTTCTTGATTAGACAGTGGCACTGCCTCTGGCCACTGTGAAAACCTGTCTATCATTGTCAGGCAGTAGCGATGCCCTTTGGAATCTGGCATGACAATGATATCTAGGTGCATGTGCTCAAATTGCTAGGATGGCAGGGTGAATGAGCCAACTGGTGCAGAAACATGCCTTGTTATCTTGGCTTGTTGGCATGCAAGGCAGGTCCACGCACAGTGGTGACAATCTTCCCTGATGGATGGCCAGATGAATCTCTGTGTCAGGAGCTTCGTGGTTGCTTTGGCCCCTGGGTGAGATAGCCTGTAAATTGAATTAAATGCCTGTTTTCAGAAGGGAATGGTGAGGATAGGCCGAGGCTGTGACGTTGAAACATCACAGTAAATAGTGATGTCAGAACCTGGAATGCAGACTTTTGCTAGCTGTAGCGATGAGCCATTGCTGAGCAAAAGCTGCTGTAGTTCTTCATCAGTCTGCTGTGATGTTGCCAGGTCCTCATAGTTGATTGCAGCTTCCACTTCTTCCAAACGGGATAGGGCATCTGCCACAGTGTTGTCCTTGCCAGCCAGGTAGCAGATGTCAGCGGGGAACTGTGCGATGAAATCCAAATACCTGAACTGGCATGGTGTCACCTGGTCGTTTCTGCGATGGAAGGCATAGGTGAGGGGCTTATGATCAGCTGTGAACTGCTTGGCTTTGACCATGTGGCAGAAGTGCTTTATTGCCAGGTAGATAGCCAGCAGTTCATGATCAAAAGCCCCATATGTCTTCTCTGTTGGGGACAGTTTCTTTGAGAAGAAACTAAGTGGCTGCCAGGCATCACCGATCCACTGTTCCAGTGAGGCGCTGATCGCAATGTCTGAAGCATCACTGAATATGGCCAAAGGTGCATCTAATTTTGGGTGGGCCAGGAGGGCCGCCTGTGTGAGGCTTTCTTTACAGTTCTCAAATGCTGCAAGGGCCTCTGGAGTCCAGCTCACTGGAGATTTGCCCTTGATGTTGTCACCTAATAGGCCATGGAGGGGTGCTTGGACTTCAGCAACCTTGGGTATGAATCTTCTGTAGAAGTTTAGCATACCCAAGAGCCAACAGAGTTCACTCACTAGGGTGGGGTGTGGAAATGAACGGATGGCACTGACTTTGTCAGGAAGAGGTTTTGTTCCATTGGCAGACACCAGGTAGTCAAGGAACTTGACTTCTGGCTGGCCAAACACACACTTGCTGGGATTGATGACAATCCCATGTGCTGCTAACCTTTCAAAGAGAGTCCTGAGGTCCTGCATATGTTCTTCTGTTGATGACGACCCAATTAGCAGGTCGTCAATGTATGTGTAACAGGGGATGTCCTCAGTTGCCACTGGTATCTGGTTAAATGCATGCACAAGGTCAATGGTGGAGAAAATGGTTTTACCATGTAGGGACTGCAAAAAATCTTGAATGTGATGCACTGGGTACACATCTGGTTCAGTAATGCCATTGAGACCATGGTAATCACCACATGCTCTCCAGCCATTGTCCTTTTTGGGCATGAGGTGGAGTGGAGAAGCCCATGAGCTGTTGAATGGGCATGCTAGTCCCAGGCATACCATAGCATCAAACTCCCGTTATGCTATGAGGAGTTTCTCAGGGGCAAGGCACTGTGGTTTTTAAGATATTGGGGGCCTGGTTTAGTTATTATATGGTGCCTGGTATTATGCTGCACAGGTTGTGGCACTCCATCTGGGCATGTGATGGCTGGGAACTCAGCCAACAGCTCATGGAAGGGAGAAGTACCAGTGACGATCTTGATGCTTGGTTCTTCACTTGCAACCAACTCCCCCTTTGGGGTGAGGTGAGTGGTTTAGTCAAGGAGCTGGCTGTTTTTGAGGTCAGGCAATAGCCCATAGTGGGAGAGAAAATCTGCTCCCAGTGAAGTCACATTGCAGTCCTAGGTTTAGGGTTAGTGTCACTGTGCCATATGTGGCAATGGGTGTGCCATTAGCCACTGCCAATTCATATGTTGACTACTGGTGGGGACCCTTAACCAGGCTGCAAGAGAATACACACAGGTCAGCCCCTGTGTCAATAAGAAATTGCATTTTTGTTGTTCTATCCCACACAAAGAGACGGCAAGATGTGGATGGGCAGACATTGTTAGCTGGCATTAATGGCTGCCCATGCCATTTCCTGACTGCCAGTCACATGCATGGGTGCATTTAGTGGCTGCTTGCCTGAACCTCCAGTGGTACCAGCAAGTACCAGGTGGGCGTTGTTCCATTGACCATGAGCAGTGGTGGGGCCAGGTGTCTGGTGGGTGCCTGGCTTCTGCTTCTGTTGGACACCTCTGATAGTTCCCCTAGGGCCATGAGCTGTTGTTTCACCTAGACAAGCTCCATAGTGAGTTGCTGAAGATGGGTTGCCAGGTGAAACTCTGGGCTGGTAGTTGGCTGCAATGTGGCATGACCTGCTTGGGAGCTAGGCGGCAGCAGTGCAAAGACTGAATCTGCCAGCTCTGCTGCTGTGTTCAGGGGTTGGGAGCTTTGGGTTACCATCATGGGTTTCAGTTTTGCTGGTAACCCTCATATCCACAGGGAACAGAGCAAGGACTTGGGAACACTGGTGCCAGCCAGGGCTTGAAGGTGCTGCAGGTATTGCAAGGTATTCTCATCCCCCATCACCACTGACTCCAGTAACTGGTGTGATATATGTGCTTCAATGATTGTGACAGTATTAAAAGTGGGATTTTATCATAGCAGATAGAAGCTGACTGCATGATTCCCCCCCCCCCACAGGTGCCTGCAAAATGGCAACAAACCACTTCACAATCTTCCTCAAATCACAATTCCCTAGAGCTTTCCTGGGATTTGTCAATTGCTATAATTTCTCAACCCCCTTTCCTGCTTCCTTAGACATTCTGTAAACTAAAAACTTATCTGGGAAGATATTGGCTGATTTTACCTCTCCTCTCATCCAGGATTCAGTGTCAATTATGATTTCAGCATCTGATGTGGCAGAAAGGGAATTGAACTCAACCACTTTATTGACTATGGTTCTGCAATTCACAATAAGGAAAGTCAATGTATCATTTACTGCTAAAGACTTATCTATCCCCATATTAAAAAGTTTCCTATTGATATTGTGCATTATCCTGGATAAGATGAATTGGTACCTTTTCTAAATAATTCAGCATTTAAAAACACCTTCATTTTTTTGCCATTTTTGAAGAAGCCCTTGCATTAAAATGAAATCCATCAACAACTAACCAGTGTTCAACATCTGAGAGACATGCTCTGTAATACAGCCAGTGGCGTAGCATGAGGGGGGCCAAGGGGGTGGCCACCCCAGGTGCAAAATTTTAGGGGGTGCAAAATTTTAAGGGTTACAAACATTTTAAAATGAAAAAACAAGAAATAATATAAGCCATATCTTTATAAGAAGCCATATCTTTCACATTTTGTGATTTCCTATTCCCAGTCTCATTGGGAAAAGTGGTTAGTGCTTGTTGGGTCCACAAACCACATATGGGTGACAAAAGTATCTTCTTAAAACATAAAGTTCCCTGCATTTTTCTAACCAGCTTGGACAGAGCCAGTGTGATGGGTGTGCGAAATGAATTACAGCACAGAACACCACCCATTCGGATTAATGAACCAATTAATAGAAGGACCTCACTTCATTACATTGCATGGGGCCCCGTAAAATATAGCACCGACCCTAACTAGCCATCATCATACCCTTATCCAACGTGTGGCAGGGTCACATCTGCAGGTTCTTGCCCTCCAATCCTACCTATCTCCCACCAGGTCCCTGTCCACCCCACACACACTGCCATGTCCTTATGGACCACCTGCTCCCATGTCTCCTTTGGTCTCCCCCTGCCCCAGGTGCTACCTACCACCTGCATTCCTGGCAAGGACCAAATAAGCTCCTCCTCTCCTCTTCTCATAATGTGTCCATACCATCTCACCCTATTCTCCCTCATTTTTTCTCCAATGTACACCACCCCAGGCTACCTCTAATACCAGTATAGGCATTCCTAATTCTACCAGTGCTCAACATGCCACTAGTTTACCACATCATTTGCATCTTGGTCACTTGAATTCTATTGACGTGGCTCTTCCTTACTGTGCAACACTCAAATCCATACAGCATAGCTGGCCTAACCACTGCCCTGTAGAACTTCCCTTTCAGCCTGATTGGGACCCTTCTATCACACAGGACTCTGCTTGCCTGTCTCCACTTCAGCCACCCACATTGATTCTATGGGCCATATCGAATTCTATGTCCCCATTGCTTTGGAACATTTATCCTAAGCACTTTACCTCTTGCACCTTTTTCAACAGTTGTGCCTCTCGAACATATGTCACTGTTATTTTCTTGTCCTTCCCAATTGAAAGCTAAATGCTCTGTCTTTGTCTCATTCATCTTTGGCTCTCTCCTTTCTATCACTCCTCTAATATCATTTAGTCCTTTCTCTATTTGTTCCCTGCTGTCGGAAAATGCCAAGCACTGAGGGATTCGTCAAAAGCAGTTCATCGAAAACCAGGATGAAAAGGTATGGACTAAGTGCCAAACCTTTCTGGACCCTAACTTTCACTGGAAAGCTCATGGTATTCCCCCAAGGTTTCCATACTCTGGCTTTGGAGCCCTCATACATATCCTGGACTATTTGACTAAACACTTATTCTACTCCCCTTTTTCATAATACCTCCAATATTCTCTGTCTTTGGACACTGTGGTAGGCCTTCTCTAGGTCGATATAGATGCCATTGAGATCTTTATTTGCTGCCCATTACTTTTCTACCATCTGCTTCAGAAAGTTTCCCTGACCTAAACCCAAACTGATTTCCATGGGCATTAGTTGTATCCTGGAGGTGGCGTTCCATTACTCTCGCCCAAAGCTTCATGAAGTGGCTCATTAGCTTTATACCCCTATAGTTTACACAATCTTGGTCATCCCCTTTGCCCTTGAAGAGTGGTACTATCCAACTCTCCTGCCATGCAGATGGCATTCTATCTCCACCAGATAATCTACTGAAAAGTTTCTGTAGACACCTGGTGTCTGTTCTTCCAAGGCTACACCACACTTTGATGGGGATTCTATCAGGGCCTACAGCTTTTCATCTTCCTAACCTGGCTACTTCTTCCTCTGTTACACAGTCCACCACCCATATTGATGCAAGATAGGTGGCAAAGTTCTCCTCTCCCACTGCAGTATTCAAGAGGTTTTGGAAGTACTCCCCCTCACCTCCTCTTTATCTCTGACTGAGAGAACAGGACCCTACCTTTGCTATCCTTCACTGTTATGGCTAGGGATATGTCTGTAGCTGCCCTATCTCTAGTCCTGGCAAGCTTGACCTGCCTATATTGCATCTTAGACTCCTGGTCCCCTAACTCCCACCACCTGTAGATAGCAGCCTTCTTTTGCTTGATGGCTGCTTCTACCTCATTCGATTTCCAAAAATTTAAATTTTATCAATAAATAAGATCATTATTAATAAATGGTGTTACTACCTAGATAGTTTAAGAAATTTAACTCTCAAAAGAAATCCCAATCATGTATTGTTTATATTTGGCTCTTTTGACTGATGAGTTTGCTGACCACTAATCTAGAAGACAACTGGTCTGTACATAAGTTAGGGGGCGCCAACTTTTGCCTTGCCCTGGGCGCCACAAACCCACACTATGCCACTGCAATGGGCCATGCTTACAAATATGCTGCTAAAACCATAGTTAGCCATAGTTAACTTGACTTTCATTATCAAACTTATGTTTCACATGTATACAACCAAACTTTTACAACAAAAATGACAATTTTTGCCTAATTTGACAAGCAAAATGTGTTAGAATACAACGTATGTTATGCAAAGCAGACGAATTACATCCTGTGCAGGTGCACATGTCCTTATTAGGAATTTTGCCCATGCAAAGGACATAATTTGTCTGCTTTGCATAACATGCATTGTTTTCTAATGTACGATTCAAGCTCTATTGTCTTCTACCCCAACACAGATAGTGAACCCAACAGCCACATTTTATGCACCTGCATCATCAGGGCCCATTAGTCTGGGGCGCCAAAATGTAGGAGCGCCATTTTGGCTGTAAGTGTGAGAAAAACTGCTGCTTGAACTTGTATTATATTCTTAAGGGGTGGCAATTTTTCTTTTTGTTCAGGGTGATGTAAGTGCTAGAGTGGACCCTGGCACCATTATTCTCCACTGCTGTCATTTTTGTTTTAATTCCAAAATCTGAGAGACACAAAATAAATGTCATCCCTCTCAATTTGTGCCATTAACAACTGGCTCATGGTACAGGATGCAATTGTGGCCCTAGGTACAAGGGTATGCACTTTACAACAACAATGTCTACTGACATATGAAGATATAAGATAATTGTTAGAGTTTATGCTCATTCTACTCACCAAATAATAGTAATGTAATTTGTGTAGATTAGCTTAATGAAAAATCACACTCAAATGGAAGCAAAACTGTTTACTTTTTGTGTCCAAAAATTTCTTTTTGACATAGCACACATGGTTGGTTTGCAAGCACACCAAAACTCACAAGTACAAACCAGTATGTCCCAAAGAATGACATATCTCCATAACAGCTACCTAAATAGCAACATGTGTGACAAAGTGGTTCTAGGTACACCATGGTCTAGGTACAAAAGTCTCCCCTACACATATTAGTCAAATTTCCCCACTACTATGAAAATCACAAATGTGAAACTTGCCAACAGATGAAAAAGTTGGTATTTTACACTTTCCCTAAGTTTCAAAGTTGTATTTTTAATAGAAATTGAAATACAGTCAAACCTCGATTTGTGAGCCCAATTAGTTTCCAAAACATACTAGTAATCCAAAGCACTCATATATCAAAGAGAAATTTCCCCATAAGAAATAATGGAAACTTAGGTGATTCTATCTACAACCCAAAAATTTTCATTGAAAAATTATTAGTACAAAATACAGTATAAATTAAAAATAATTAAAAATAATTAACTGCACTTTGCCTTCAAAAGAATCATGTCAATGTTAGAGTAGAGAGAGAAGAGGGGGTGCTAATGAACAGTCACTGCATTTGGACACAAAACAAAATGCGATTCTCAGGATCAGGTTTCCAGAGCAATGAGGAAATAATTTTATCATGACCCTAGAATTAATGCAGGATGGCTGAGGTAGAGGAAGGTAAGTGGAGTTTTGTATGACTGCTGGGTGCCAATAAAGTTGAAAGGGAAGGTATACAGAACCATTGTTAGGCCTGCTATGCTGTAAGGTTCAGATTGTTTGGGCAGTTAGAAAGAACCATGAAAAGCAAATGCAAGACGTTAGTGCTGCACTACATGTGTGGGGTATCAAGATATGGCAGAATTAGAAATGATAACATTAGAGGTGGGTTGGGATGATGAGAGAGATTAGAGATGAGAGAATCGGTTGAGGTAGTATGGACATGTGATTAAGAAGGGAGTGTAGAAGCATATTAGGTCCATTGTTGGACTGCAGCTAATTGGGCCACCAAAGGTAGAGGGTGACTAAAGTAGATGTGTGAGCAGGTGGTACAGATGGACACAGAGGCATGCAGGGTGGAGGGGGACTTGCTTGGGCATAGGCAAGAGGGGAGGATTACAACCTGCAGACCCAACATTGCCACAGGTGGGGGAAGGGTGAGGTGAAGATGATGAATGTTTGCCATATCCTAGTCGTTTACTGCTGGCAAACTCTAACACTAACATCTCAAGTGAATGAATGCAGTGAATTCTTGAATTCTTAACTTGTAAAGTATACAATGGAATGCAAAAAATAAATGTGTATAGTAAAATAAATACTGTACAATGCAATGCAGGACAAAAACTATTCGTTTCAGCAGCGCTGCTCGTATTGCAAGGCATCACTCCTTAATCAAGTTAAAATTTCCTAAAAAAAAAAACTCGTCTAGCAAAACACTAGTAGGTCAAGTTACCCGCAAAAACGAAGTTTTTCCATAGAAAAGCATGGGAAACCATACTTTGTGCAATATAGTCTTTCCTGTACATCACAGAGCGATAATACTTGGCCAGAATGTAAAACACGTGGTACTTTATACCACTATACTATGTGCTGAAAGTCACCAGAAATCACTTCTGGTCTCCATTCTGGACAAGACTTAACGTTCTGTAATGTATGTTTTCTCATGCTTTTCAACAGAAATTTTCGTTTTTCAATATCTCAATTTCTATGAAAGATATGGCTTTGAAACTTAGGGAATGTGGAAAATACCAACTTTTTCAAGCACTGCCAAAGATTTAAACCTGTCGTTTTGTTAGATGTGGACAAATTTCTCACAAAATGTGCAATGCAAATGATGCTAAAAATTGCTAGAAATCACCCATTGTCTCAACGAGTATGAATGGGTAAGAGATGTTTCTTTTTCACAAATTGTTTTAAAGCTGCAGTCATGCTGTTTGGCAACAGTGATGCCAATTTGCACAGGTATGAAGTACTACATTCTCTACATTGTGGCCAAGATTTATTGTTTTGTGATGTATAGGAGAAAAAAATATTCCACGATGTGCCTTTTCATTGCTGTTCAATGGAAAAATTTCACTTTTTGCAATATCTCAATTTCTATTAAAGATACAGCTTTGAAAGTTACAAAAATTATAAAACACCACATTTTTCTGTACTGGCCAAGTTTTACATGTTTAGTTTGGATAAAAGTGGAGAATTTTGACAAAACATGTGATATGCCATAAAGTACTGGAAATCACCAGAAATCACATTTTGTCTTATCATGATTCATGGGTAAGGATGATGTAGGGGGCCAAGAAAAGATGAGGCAAGTTTGAGACATAACACAGTTTATTGTTGGACACTCCAATGGTGGGTATTCCATGAATACATGGTAAAAAGAAACACAGTTCTGAGACCAAAACAATGAATACTCCAAAAATAAATGATAAATGACTGACTACAAACGTCTGACTCTAGGAAAAAGATTGACTGTCTCAAGACTGTCACCTGAATGCATGATCTAGACTGAATATGAATGTCTGAATGTTCCTTACACCCCCAAAAAACATGGCCTTTTATAAACTTGCATCCTGAGATCCTTGATCATGGTTGGGTCCCTGTGACCAAAGGGTACCCACTATGAAGCATTGTGGAGGGACCCCACAGGATGCATCTACAAAAGGTCTTACAATTCAATTTAGTGGTCCTATTGTTGCACACAGGATGCAACTACAATAGGACCTACAAGAACAATGATTTTTATATATAGTGTACTTTTGCAGGGGTGCATGTTTTGGGGGGCAGAGGTGTGACAGGGATCATGTCCCTACAGTCTCAAAGAGAATGCAAGGAAAGTAGATGCAACATTTCCTAAATTTCTATTAAAGCTACAGTCATGCCGTTACGCACAGGTGTGCAGTACAACATTCACTACATTCTTGAAAAATCTTACAGCTCTGTGTTGTGTAGCAGAGAAAACAATGCAAGAAGTGTGTTATCTTATGCTTTTCAATCAAAAACTTCATATTTGCAATGTCTCAATTTCTATTCAAGATACAGCTTTGAAACTTAGGGAAAGTGTAAAATATCAACGTTTTAATGTATTGGCCAAGATTTGCATGTGTGGCATTAATGGAAGTGGAGAAATTCGACGAAACATGTGTGATGCCAAAAAGTGCTCAAACTCAACAGAAATCACTTGTGGTCAAAATTAGTATGCATGGCAAATAGATGGTTTAGTTTCTCAATATCGATTAAAGCTACAGCCATGCCGTTTTGGACAAGCACGGAGTACTACATTCTCTACATTCTGGCAAAAATTTACAGTTCTGTGATGTAAAGGAGAGAAAATAATGCCAAAAGTTTGTTTTCCCATCCTTTTCAGTAAGAAATACTTCGTTTTTGCAATATCTCAATTTCTTTCAAAAAAATACAGCTTTAAAACTTAGGGGAAACTGTAAAATACTGATCTATTCTTTTAGGCCAGGTTTTACACATGTGGTTTTTATAGAAATGAAGAAATGCGACAAAACATGTGCAATGCCAAAAAGCACACAAAATTGCCAGAAATAACTTTTTGTCTCAATGAGTATGCATGGCAAATAGCTGGATAACTTTCTCAATATCTATTACAGCAACAACCATGCCATTTTGCACCAGACTAGAGTACGACATCGTCAACATTCTGGGAAAAATTTACAGTTCTGTGATTTAAAGGAGAGAAAATAACAAAGTGTGTTTTCCTATGCTTTTGAATAAGAAAAACTTCGTTTTTCGAATATCTCAATTTCTGTTAAAGATACAGTTTTGTAACTTAGGGAAAGTGTAACATACCGACATTTTGAAGTACTGGCCAACATTTACACATGTTGTTTTAATAGCAGTGGAGAAATTCAACAAAAGGTGCACAAAATCGCCAGAAATCATTTTTTGTCTCAATGAGTATGCATGGCAAATAGATGATTCAGTTTCTCAATATCTGTTATAGTTACAGCCATGCCGTTTTCCACATTCTCTTCATTCTGGGAAAAATTTGCAGTTCTGTGATGGAAAGGAGAGGAAATAATGCACAAAGTGCGTTTTCCCATGCTTTTAAATACGAAAAACTTCTTTTTTGCAATATTTCAATTTCTATTAAGATACAGCTTTGAAACTTAAGTATAGTGTAAAATGCATAATGTAAAATGCTTATAAATGCTCATAATTCAAAAAAACCTTTCTTTCCCACATGGACGGTCTTTGGAGTGCCTATCTTTCATTGCCAATCCACTTTACGAGGAAAATCCACCTCCCCTTCCTCAATCTGGACCTAGAAATCTTAGCGCATTACCTCCGCCCCTCTCTTGCACAGACCTTACAATCCTCATTCATCAACTAAAATCTCACCCCAACAATGTCCCCAATTCACTACCGCCAAGGTTACTTAAGGCATTGTCCTTTGACATTCTCCTACCTGTATTACATCTTCTCAACCAAGTTCTTGTTTCGGCAAACATCCCACAAATCTGGGAAACCTCTTTCATTGTCCCTATCTACAAGTCAGGTCCAATTGACACGCCTACAAACTACAGACCTATTACTATCATTTCCCCTCTGCAAAAAAATACTAGAAAAGTGGGTCTATTCTCACATTAAACATCCAATTAACTTGATTATTTCATCAACCCAATATAGTTCATGTCCCTACACTTCAGTGCTTTTTCCAGTGTTTTCCATTTATCTCCACATTCTCCAAGCATTAGTTTTGCAAATTTCTTTCATTCTCGTTAAGACTGATGTCTCTAAAGCTTTCGACACAGTCGACCATTGTCTAAGATTTTGTCTAAGATTTTGAACCAGATTCTTTGCTTAATACTAAGAATTCCCCCTTTCTCCCAGGTAACCCCTTACTGCAACCAGTATAACATGCTTAACTTCAACAGAACTCTGTAGTGGTTCAACCTTTTGTACACTTGCATCTGCCATCCATTCCCCTAATCATCTTTTCCACTCCATTTCTTTGTATTTCATGTCTTCTAATGAAGTCAGGCAGACTCGACGCTTCACTTTTGAAACATCGAGACGCATTTCAAGATACTTAGCAAAATTTTACCCATATAATCATTTCCACTGTTGGAATGCCCTAACTTACACTGTTAGATCTTCCATCTTTGACTGCTCTCATCTTTTCGTGCTTTGCTCCAAAAACAGTTGTCAGAATAGTCAATGAATGTGAATGTTATCAATGTATCACTCTGTTGTTGTTGTTACCAAATGAATTGGTGTAATTAATAAATAATAATAAAAATAAGATACCAACTTTTTCACATACTGGCCATGTTTTACATGTGTGGTTTTGATAGAAGTGAAGAAATTTGACAAAACATGTGTAAAGCCAAAAAGTGCTCAAATCTGACAGAAATCCCTTTTTGTCTAAACGAGTAGGCATGGCAAATAGGTGGTTCAGTTTCTCAATTTCTAATAAACCTACAGCCAAGCCGTTTTGCTCAGGCATGCAGTACCGCATTCTCTACATTCTGGCAAAAATTTACATCATCATCACCGTCTCACCCTTCTCCTGACTGATGCAGGGTGATGTCTGCAGTTCAAAATCCTCCACTCATGCCTGTCACCCAGCAGGTCCCCTCACACCCCACATGCCTCCATGTCTGCCTGCACCATGTTCGCTTTGGTCTTCCTCTACCTCTGGTGCCCCCTATTCACCTGCAGTTCCATAATGGACCTAATAAGCTCCTCTTTTCCCCTCCTCATCACATGCCCATACCACCTCAACCAATTCTCCCTCATCTTTTCCACAATGTCCCCACCCCCCAAGCTACCTTTTATGTAATCATTTCTGATCCAGTCAGATCTAGACTCCCCATGCATGTAGTGCAGCATTCACATCTCAGCCACTTACATTCACCTTTCATGGTTCTTCTTAGCTGCCCAGCACTCTGACCCCTACAGCATAGTAGGCTAAACAATGGTTATGTAGACCTTGCCCTTCAACTTTATTTGGATCCAATGGTCACACAGGACCCCACTTGCCTGTCTCCATTTCAGTCACCCTGCATTAATCCTACAGAACACATCAGAATCTATTTCCCCATTGCCCTGGAAAACTGATCCTAGATTTCACAACTTTTGCACCACTGGAATCTCCTCTCCCCCACAACGAATCTCACCTCCTTGCCCCTTGGCAATATATGCAAATAGGCAAATAGGTACTCAGTCTTCTTTATGTTCTCCTTAAGGCCCCCTTCTTCCATTGCTGCTTTCAAGTCTTGTTGGCCCCTTTGTGCATCATCCATGGACTCCTCAAGCCTTCCCTCATCATCTGCAAATACCAGGAACTGGGGCGCCCATTCCCCTACTCCCATCAGTAGCTCATCAATCACCAGAGTGAATAGGTATGGGCTAAGCACTGACCCTTGATGCACATGACCCTCCACTTTGAAGCTTGCAGTGTTTCCCCATGCTGTTCCCACCCTAGCAATGGAACCATTATGCATATCCTGCACTACCCTAATAGGGCCTTCATCCACACCTTTCTTTCTTAACACACTCTATACTAACTGTCTGGGAACAATATCATATGCCTTATCCAGGTCAAAAAATATTGCATGAAGGTTCTTCCTTGCCACTCTATGCTTCTCAATCATCCTTCAGAGAATGAAGATTGGTTACATGGTGGACCTACCTGGCATAAACCCAAATTGATTTCCCCATACACTAGTTAAGTGTTGGAGGTGACATTCTATGACCTACTCCCACAGCTTCATAGAATGGCTCATCAGCTTTAAGCCCCTATAGTTTCTACAGTCCTGGGCATCACCTTTCCTTTGAACAGTGGTACTACCCAACTAGCTCACCATGCCAAAGGCATCCTGTCCCCCTTTGCCAACTCATTGATGAGCTTCCCTAGCCATGTAATTCTCGTGGGGCCCAAGGTATGCCAAACATCCATGGGGATCTTATCAGGGCCTACTGCTTTCTGACATTCATCTTCTGAAGGGCTCTTGCACCTGAGCCCATTGCACCAAAGTCTGCATTTAAGAGACTGTGGTAGTATTCCTCCCACTTTTGATTACCTCTGCTGGTTGAAAAAGGACCCTACCCTTTGCATCCTTGACAGTTATGGCCCTGGTAACATCCTTACTAGTCCTATCCGTGGTCCTGCCCTGTCTAAAGACAGCATTATCTCCTTCCCTTGTCCCCAACTTTGCCAGGGCAATGGTCCTCCTGGCGTTTTCCTTGCATGAACATAGTCTGTCTTTGAAACCTGATCCCCTACCTCTCTCCACCTATGGAAAGCCTCCTTCTTTAATTTGATGGCAGCTTTTACCTCTCATTCCACTACCAAGACAGCCTGCCATGAAAAGTGCCTCCTACTCTACCTTAACCTAACAGTGCCTCCCCACATCTCCTTATTTTACTAGCAACCCTGTCCCCATGGCATTGGCTGACCCATCCCAATCCCAGTCAACCTGGCTGAGAACCTCCTGCCTGAATTCATCTGCTTTGGTTGACAACTTCCATCACATGATAACTGATTCTCCTTTCCAGGTATAATTCCTAACTCCCTCCTTCACCAGGACTTCTGTCATGAGCATCTTATGGCCACTTTCCTTCTGGAAATCCTCACTGGGTAGTGCCCAGCAATCCTTGATATCAGTCCTGTGCTGTTCCCTAACCATAAAAAAAGTCAATTTGTGACATCCCCTGTGGTGATTGGTAATTGATTATGCACTTCTCCCTCTTCTTGAATCATGTATTGGTTAATACAAGGCCACGTGCACTCTAGGACCTTTTCTGTCTCTAGGACCTTTTGCCCCTTGGGATTGATCATCCCATACCCCAATCCCCATGTACTTCCTCATATCCCAGACCATCCTTTCCAACATGGGCATTAAGGTCACCCCCAATAATTAAGTGCTCATTTCCCATGCCCTGTCTAATTGTGTTGTTTGCTTACTGTACTACCTCATCAAAGTCCCTCCACAGATCTGCTTTAGTCATTTCACCCTGGTCTGCTTGGGGGGCATAAGCACTAATGAGGTGGAGCCTTATACCTTGCCACACAACTGTTACTAACATTATTCTACTACTAACTCTCTTGACTGAAGTGATCCCCCAGCACAATTCCTTACTTAACATGATGCCCACCCCATTTTGACCCTCTTCACTACCTGTGTATATGAGTATGTATCCCTCCACCATTACCCGTGATCAATTTCCCTTCCACTTTGTTTCCTGCAGGAAAGCTATGCTAATATGTCCGTGCTGAAGGGTGTCAACTAGCTCCCCTGTTTTCCCTGAGATGGCCCCAACATTCCACATCTCCACCCATAGCTTAACCCCTTCACCTTGTGCAAACCTGACACCCTGACAAACCAAACAAACTAGACCAAACCTAATTAAATCAAATTAAATTCAAACTAAATCAAATCTAAACTTAAATCAAATCTAAATCAAATCAAATTCAAATTACACGGAATCTAAAGTAGAATCAGATTTAAATTAACTTCAAATTTTTGCTGCATGGAGTTAGCCCTGTAATGCAGCATGGTGGAAAACAGTGCAGACGATGCAAATTGCACCATGCCGGAATTGGCACAGAACGTCACAAGGTTAGGCTTATTACCATGCCTTGCAACTAGTTCCCTGTCCCCAATGGCAGCCCCCAACACCTGCAGCACCACCTTATGCTGCAACAAACGTAGGGGTTCCCACCTTTAAAAAGGCGATTTTACCTCAGAGATGGATGAAAGATGATAAATTCAGGTGAAATTTGATAAAAATTTTTTCACTTGGTAAAGGAGAGAATATAATGCACCAAGTGTGTTTACCCATGTCTTTCAATAGGAATAACTTCATTATTGCAATATCCGAATTTCTAGTAAAGATACAGCTTAGAAACTTAAAGAAAGTGTAAAATACCAACTTTTTCATGTACTGGCCAAGTTTTACACGTGTGATTTAAAAACCTGTAGAGAAATTTGGCAAAACGTGTGTAATGCCAAAAGTGCTCATAATCGCCAGAAATAAGTTTTTGTCTCAATGAGTATGAATGGCAAATAGATGGTTGAGTTTCTCAATATCTATTAAAGCTACAGCCATGCAGTTTTGCAGAGGCATGGAGCACTACATTCTCTCCATTATGGCAAAATTTACTGTTCTGTGATGTAAAGGAGAGAAAATAATGTACAAAGTGTGTTTTCACATTGTTTTCAAAAGGAAAATCTTCATATTTCCAATATCTCAATTTCTGTTACAGATAGAGATTTGAAACAGGAAATGTGTAAAATACCGACTTTCTGATGTTGTGGTCAAGATTTGCACGTGTGGATTTCATAGAGGTCAAGATATTAAAAAAAACACGTTTGATGAGAAAAAGTGCTCAACATCACCAGAAATCACTTTTTTCACAATGAGTATGCATGGCAAATAAATGGTTCAGATTCTAAATATCTATTAAAGCCACAGCCATGCCGTTTTGCACAGGCGTGGAGTATCCAATTCTCTAAATTTTGCAAAAATATACATATCTGTGATGTAAAGGAAAGAAAATAATGCACAAAGTGTGTTTTCCCATTGTTTTCTAATTCTAGTTAAACACCCTGCAAGCAGCCATTATAGGCCAAATTGGCAGTGGTGAGAATATCTCTCATTCCTAACAATTCACTCATTTAAATCCCCAAGGAGCCTAAATCATAGCATCAATCCTGCCATACATTGCCTGCCCTCTATAATGGTGCTCTCTTCCAGCAAGTTCTTCACCTTATCCTCATCAAGAGCATTCCATTGCTGAATGACCCTTGGAAAAGAGGACCAGCAATATCAGTGTGTTCAGGCCCTGATCTCTTTCAGTTTGAACAGATGATCATTTCTCCCCCGATAGTCTGCAAAGGATAACCAGCTATCTAAAGGACCCTTATAACCTATTTCCAACAGTCTACTAAATAGCTTAATGCTATCAGATGCCCACCTCTTACAGAGTGAGTTCCACCCCAATTCTCTGATCATGACTGACACACTCAAACTGTGAGAGAATTGACTTAGCAAAACTCTTGCTGCCCTCCTTTAGACCATTTTAATTTCCCACGATAGGTCTTGCCTAAACAGAAACCAAATTGGACTACAGTATTCCACATTTGGCAATACCAGTAAAAAGTAAGCTTTTACTTCCTTTGTGCTGTCCCCCAGCACCCTGCTAACCAACAGGAGAGCACACCCAGCCTTCCCATTCAATTTGTAAGTGTGCACCTTTCAGGTGCCCCGAGTGTTTAAGACAACTCTAAGGTGCTTGTGAGTGTCAATCCTTTCAACCCTTACACCACCTTTTCTATGGCAACTCCTACTTTCTACTCCAATCAAATATCTTGTTTAAATCTTGCTGCAGTTCTGTGGAGGAAGACAACCCGTTTTCCACCACCCTTACCATGCATTTGCCATCTGGAAATACCTGAAGAAAGGATTTTATATCAAGCCCAGTATATAGAGTACAGTACTAATACACTTCCCTGTGGTACCCCTGTTGTAACTGGTGTCAATTTTGATGCTTCCCCATCAAAAAGTACTTTATGCTGTCTGTCTTGCTGGTAGGCCTTTTTCCATTGAATATCCTTAATATGAATCCCTAACTTGCACATTTTTGAAACAAGCTTGTCATGGGGTACCATGACAAAGGCCTATTTAAAATCCAGGAATATCACATCAACCAGCTTACCCTTATCTAGAGCATTTTGAATGTATTCAATTAGACAAGCCAGTTGAGTGTCACATGACCTCCCTCAGATGTGATATTACAAAAGCATTAATACAAATTGAAATATACCAAAAGCAAAGATACAGCTTTGAAACTTTGAAAGTGTACAGCTTTGAAAGTGTAAAATACCAAGATATTCATCTACTGGCCAGGTTTTACATGTGTGGTTTTGAAGAAGTGGAGAAATTTGACAAAGCATGTGTAATGCCAAATAGCACTAAAAATCGCCAGAAATCACTTTTTGTGTCAATCAGGGCAAATAGATGGTTCAGTTTCTCAATATCTATTAAAGCTACAGCCATGCCGTTTTTCACAGGCATGAAGTACTACTTTCTCTGCAGTCTGGCAAAAATTTACAGTTCTGTAATATTAAGGAAAGAAAATAATGCACAAAATGTGTTTCTCCATTGCTTTAAAATTAAGGGAAAGTGGAAAGTACCGACCTTTTCAAGTACTGGCCAAGATTTACACATGTGGTTTTGATAAAAGCAGAGAAATTTGCAAAACATGTGGAATGCCAAAGAGTGCTCCAAAACGCTGGAAATTACTTTTTTCACAACGAGTATGCACAAGAAAGAGTTTTTCAACATCTACTAAAGATACAGCCATGTGGTTTTGCACATGCATGGAGTACCACATTCTCTACATACTGTCAAAAATTTACAGTTCTGTGAAGTAAAGGAGAGAAAATAATCCACAAAATATGTTTTACAATACTTTTCAATAGGAATTCTATTAAAGATACAGCTTTCAACCTTAAAGAAAGTGTAAAATAACAACTTTTTCATACACTCAAGTTTTACATGTGTGATTTTGATAGAAGTGGAGAAATTTGAGAAAACATGAGTTATTCTAAAAAGTGCTCACAATAACGATAAATCTACTTTTTCTCTATTAGTATGCATGGAAAATAGATAATTTCTCATTTTCAATATCTATTAAAGCTACAGCCATGCCATTTTGCACAGGCATGAAGTGTCACATTCTTTGCATTCTGGCAAAAATTTACAGTGCTGTGATGTAAAGGAGAGAAAATAATGCACAATGTGTACTTTCCCATTGTTTTCAACAAGAAAAACTTTGCTTTTGCAATATTTCAATTTCTATTAAAGGTACAGCTTTGAAAATAAGGGAAAGTTTTAAATGCTGACATATTCATCTACAGACCAAGTTTTACATGTGTGGTTTTGATAGAAATGGAGAAATTCGACAAATCATGTGTAATACCTAAAAGTGCTGAAATTTGCCAGAAATCGCTTTTGGTCTCTGTGAGTATGCAAGACAAATAGATGGTTCAGTTTCTCAGTTACTATTCAGTGACAGACATGCCATTTTGCACAGGGATTGTGTACCACATGCTCTACATTATGGCAAAAATGAGGGTGATTTAAAGGAGAGAAAATAATGCACAAACTTTGTTTTCCCATGTCTTTCAATAGGAAAACCTATGTTTTTGCAATATGTCAATTTCTATTAAAGATTCAGCTTTGAAACTTAGGGAACATGGAAAATACTGCCATTTTCATGTACTGGCTAAGTTTTACACATGCAGTTTTGATAGAAGTGGAGAAATTTCACAAAACATGTGCAATGCCTAAAAGTGTTCCAAATTGCCGGAAATCCCTTTTTTGTCTCAAAGAGTATACATTGCAAAAGCATGGTTCCGTTTTTTAAATATGTATTAAAGCTACAGCCATGCCATTTTGCACAGGCATGGAGTACCACATTCTCTATATTCTAGCAATAATTTACAGTTCTGTGATGTCAAGCAGAGACAGTAGAGCACAAAGTTTATTTTCCTATATGTTTCAAAGGAAAAACTTCGTTTTTGCAAAACCTCAGGTTCTATCGAAGATACAGTTCTGAAACTTAGGGAAAGCATAAAATACCAAGCGTTTCATGTACTGGCCATGATTTACATGTGTGGTTTTGATTGAACACCTGTAATAACTACAAATGATCAAACCTGACAGAAATCTCCTTTTGTCTCAACAAGTAGGCATAGCAAATCAGTGGTTTTGTTTCTCAAATTCTAATGAAGCTAAAGCTATTCCGTTTTCCTGAGGCATGGAGTACCACATTCTCTACATTCTGGTGAAAAAATTTACAGTTCTGTGATGCAAAGGACAGAAAATAATGCACATAGCGTGTTTACTGATTTCTTTCAATAGGAACAACTTTGTCTTTCCCAAATCCCAATTTTTATTAAAGATACAGCTTTGAATCGAAGGGAAACTGTAAAATACCAAATTTTTCATATACTGGCTGTTTTAAACGTGTGGTTTTGACAGAAGTGGAGAAATTTGACAAAACATGCGTGATGTTTTAAAATGATCTAAATTACCAGAAATCACGTTTTGTCTCAATCAAAAGATCGTTCAGTTTCTTAATTTCTATTAAATCAATAGGTATGCCATTTTGCACAGCCATGGAGTACCACATTCTCTATATTCTCACAAAAATTTACAGTTCTGTGATGTAAAGGAGAGAATATAATGTGCAAAATGTGTTTTCCCATGTCTTTCTTAGGAAAAACTTTGTTTTTGCAATATCTCAGGTTGTGTTACAGATATAGCTTTGAAAGTGAGAGAAATTTTAAAATACTGAATGTTTCATGCACTGGTCAAATTTTGCACATGTGATTTGATAGAAATGGAGAAATTTGACAAAACATGTGTAATGCCAAAAAGTGCTCAAAATTGACAGAAATTACTTTTTGTCTGAATGAGTATGCATGGCAAATAGATGGTTCAGTTTCTAAACATCTATTAAAGCTAAAGCCATGCCATTGCCCACAGGCATGAAGTGCCACATTCTCTGCAGTCTGGCAAAATTGACAGTTCTCTGATGTTAAGGAAAGAAAATAATGCCTTATGTGTGTTTTCCCATTGCTTTTAATAGGAAAAACTTTGTTTTTCAATATCAATTTCTTTTAAAGATACAGTTTTGAGGTTAGGGGAATTGTAAATTACCTACTTTTTCATGTCCTGGAAAGTTTTACAAGTGTGGTTTTTATAGAACTGGTGAAAGTTGACAAAACACATGTAATCCCATAAGGTGGTCCAAATCGGCAGAAATCACTTTTTCTCTCAATGAGTATTGATTGATTATGATTTACATCCCCTTAACAGGCAAATCCTTAGGTAATGGATGATCAACTGAGAGAGGAACAATAAACAAAACTATAAACAATCTATGTCAAGGAGAAAGGATATGTGGGGACCACGGAGATGGTGGAGGGCAGACAGGGAGAAGAATGAAGGCAAAATAAAACTTACAATGGACAGCCAGTGTCAAAGTTTTAGAAATTGTACACCTCTCATCATCAAGTAATCAGAAAACACTGTGTTTCAAGGCTGTATCTTTAATAGAATTCGAGATATTGCAAAAACGTCATTTTGCATCATATTTGCAAATAGCTTTGCTAAAAGCATTAGGAAGGACTTCCAGCCAGTATATGATAGTTATTCACCAGGAGGAATGGATGGGGTTAATATCACTAGGGAGGGGATTGAGCAATTACTGAGTAAATCAGTAGTTTATAAAGCTCCTGGCCCAGATGGCATTTCTCCATTTATTTTGCAATGGCTCTCGGGGATTATTAGTTATTACTGGTGGATATATTTAAAAAGTCGTTAGACACTGCCATTGTTCCTTCAATATGGAAACTGGCTAACAGTGCCAATTTTCAAGACAGGGGACACACTGGACCCTAAGTGCTATAGACCAGTTTCCTTAACAAGCACTGTATGCAAAATTTTTGAACATATTTTATTCACATCTATAATGGGATATTTAGAAAAAATGGCAAGCTTAGCAATAATCAGCATAGGTTTAGGAAAGGGAGGTCATGTAACATGAAATGGCTTGCTTGATGGATTATATTCAAAAGGCTTTAGACAACAGAAAGCAGGTTTTTGTCATCTTCTTGGACTTTGAACAGGCTTTTGTCATGTACCCCATGATAAATTGATTTCTAAAATATCCAGCTTGGGGATACATTTTAAGGTTACACAGTGGATAAGATCTTATCTCCTGGATAGACAACAGAGGGTCCTGTTAAAGGGTAGTGCTTCTGAATTGAAACCAGCAACATCTGGGGTCCCTCAGGGAAGTGTATTGGGTCCTTTGCTGTACATTCTTTATGTAAATGACATAGGGCTTGATAATAGCTCCTTTCTTGAGCTATTTGCAGATGATACATGTATTGCTCAGGTATTGGATGAGGGGATATCATCCTGTGAAAGATTACAGCAGGATCTAGATAAAATTTATGACTGGTGCATTAGATGGGAATTGCCTTTGAACCTCCATAAGTGTAGATTTCTTAGGATATCCAGATCAAGTAACACTCTTGATTTTGATTACCACATTGGTGGTGAGAGGGTGGTTACTCATAAACATTTTGGGTTTATCTTAAATAGTAAAGGTAACTGGAAGGATCATAATCATATTAGCAAATTGATTGGGAGGGCTGGGCAATTTCTCCATTTGATTAGTAGGGTTCTTGGGTATAGCACAAAGGAGGTTAAAGAAACAGCCTATACTTTGATGGTGCAACCAATTTTAGAGTATTTTAGCCCAATTTGGTCTCCCTTCAGGCAGGACTTCTCATGGGAAGTTGAAAGAATCCAAAGGAGGGCAGCAAGGATTGTGCTTTACAGGTATTCAATCAGGGAAAGTGTGTCTGAAATGATTAGGGAACTATGGTGGGAAACACTGAGCCAGAGGCGATTATCTCATAGTTTTAGTCTTTTCACAAGACTGTTGCTGATGGGGTGCAATGGACCTCTGGCTGGATGTGTGTCCCAAGCTGGGTATAAGGGGAGACTGGACCATTCATATAAGTTGAAAGAAATAAGGGCTAAGACAGACTCCTATTACTGGTCTTCCTTGCCAAGGACCATTTGACAATGGAATAATCTTGCAGAAAAGAGAGTAGAGGGCCTACTGAATGGGAAGGTCACCATTGCAAATTTTGTAGATGGTCAAAGCTATAGCTTGGGGTCTTAGAAGATTTCTGGGTTATGTAGCAATGAGAGTTAGCCTCTCCACTGCCAAATTGGCCATAGTGGCTGCTTGCAGTAAACTAGAATTAGAATGTGGTACTCCATGCATGTGTAAAACCACATTTGTGTAGCTTTAATAGATAATGAAGAAATGTTTGCCATGCATACTCATTGAGGAAAAAGTGATTTCCAGCATTTTGGAGCACTCTTTGGCATTACACGTGTTTTGCGAATTTCTACCTTTCTATCAAAACCACATGTGAAAGTCGATATTTTTTACTTTCCTTATACTGCATTTACAAATTCACGAATAAGACGAGTCAAATGATGAAGCAAGACTTTCATCGAAATATTTGTATTCATACTTTGGATGAAGAATGCCTGTTCACACATTCACCAAATGTCTCGTCAGATGGTCATTCTCCGATCACCTTGTTGCTAGCGCCCTTTGACTCATATTGTCTCGATAGATAGTCATTCTCAAATCGCCTCAGGTCACTCGAGCCCTTTGACTGGTGTCAAAAATACTGCTTTCAACATGAGCGCCACGATTGGCGAGGCAAGCCACGAGGTGAATGACAAATGTAGTGTTCACACATTCATCGAATATGCTCGCCTCATCATATTCACAAATGTGTAAATGTGGTATTAAGTTTCCGAGCTGTATCTTTAATAGAAATTGAAATATTGCAAAATAGAAGTTTTTCCTATTGAAAACAATGGTAAAACACACTTTGTGTGCTATTTTTTCTCCTTTACATCACAGAACAGAAACTTTTTGGCAGAGTGCAGAGAATTTGGAGCATCATGCCTGTGTAAAACAGCATGGCTGCAGCTTTAATACAGATTTGGAAACTGAACCATCTATTTGCCATGCATACTAGTTCAGACAAAAAGTCATTTCTGGCAATTTTGAGCACTTTTTGGCATTACACATGTTTTGTCAAATTTCTCCACTTCTATCAAAGCCACATGTGTAAAACTTGGCCAGTAGATGAATATGTCAGTATTTGGCACTTTCCCTAATTTACAAAGCTGTATCTTTAATAGAATTTGAGATATTGGAAAAAAGAAGTTTTTCCTATTGAAAAGTGTGGGAAAACTTTTTTTGTGTGTTATTTTCTCTCCTTTACATCGCAGAACAAGAAACTTTTGCCAGAATGTATAGAAAGTGGCACTCTATGCCTGTGCAAATCGGCATGGCTGTAGCTTTAACAGATGTTGAGAAACTGTGTAGTGAGTCACGTATGTCATTTGATGACCTAGCTCACTTGTGTGACTTCAAAGCATCAGATGTGAGTTATAGGATTTTGAATTTAAAAATTTAATTTTAGAATTCTATAAATCTTCGAAATTCTAGAAAAACAAAACGATTTTGTAATTCAGTCAGTTTTTTGCTACTGGTGTATACGGATGCATTGTCCATCCACTCCTTAGGATTTAGTTCACTCTTAGTGAACATAATTTCATTGATAAATTTAAGCTCATTGCACTTACAACACAGGAATATTATAATTAAAACTTTATTGTTATGTTTAATCAAACAAAATCCTTCTGTTCAATTCAACTGATGGTGTCAAGATAGGTCAAACAGTGATGGAACCTGGGTCATCTTTCAACACAGCTGAACCATCTATTTGCCATGCATATCATTGAGAAAATGAGTTATTTCTGGCAATTTTGAGCACTTTTAGGCATTACACATGTTTTGTCGAATTTCTCCCCTTCTATCAAAACCACACGTTTAAAACCTGGCCAGTACATAAAAAAGTCAGTATTTTGAACTTTCACAAAGTTTCAAAGCAGTATTTTTCATAGAACCTGAGATATTGCAAAAACGAAGTTTTTCCTATTTAAATGCATAGGAAAACAAAACTTGTGTGTTTTTTTCTCTCCTTTACATGGTATGTCCTTTTCAAGGAGGAAGAGAATGTGGTACTTTATGCCAGTGCAAAACAGCATATCTCTAGCTTTAATAGAAATTGAGAAACTGAAAATCAATTTGCCATGCATACTCATTGAGACAAAAAGTGTTTTGTGGCAATTTTGAGAACTTGTAAAAAAAACCAAACATGTAAAACTTGGCCAGTAAAGGAAAAAGTCTGTAGGGGAAGTCTGCCTATTATTGCACTTTAGTGTAATATGACACCCCTCATTATCTCACCAATTTGATGCTGCTGCTAGGTGAAAACTGGCTCAATTGGTGTCTGACAACATGCTACCAGTCCTGTGAGACCATTGTTTAGATTAGCAGTTGCATTTAGCTTGCATTAATTTTTGAAAGTTTTGAGAAAGCCAAAAGTTTTTGACGACTTCATTATAACCTGATCAATCTTCTTAAAGGTCAGTGACATTCTTAATCATTATAACATAAATACAACCACATGATTATGTAGCATAAGTAGATATAGCTGTATCCCTTTGTCCATTCTTATTTTAGCCTGTAGAGTAAGTCATATTGGAAAGTTGTGTTGTTCTTAATATCACACCCTATTGAAATCCTAATATCACTCTGTGCTATATTATGCACTCTGTTTCATTTCATGAAACACTTTTGCACACTGCTCCACTGATTATAACACCTATATTTTTGATTTCTGTTTTAACAGCTAATTCCTATTAAAATGTAAACTATGGCAATATATAGCCTCTCTTCTTTGTAATGTCACAATGGCAATAATGATAAATAACTATGATAAATAATTAATGATAAAATACTATCTTTAAATTATTTTGCCTTCCATATTCTCTTTTATGGTTATTGGAAATAGCATTCATAATATTACACAGGGAGATAGTAGGAACACCCCTGGTGTGATATTAGGAATACATTTTTTGTAACTACCAAAATGTACTCATTGTGGTTTTTACCTGTTTATAATATTTTATTCTCTGAGGTATTAGATTTATTTTTTAGGCTTTTAACATCATATGAAAGTAATTTGTTAACATGACAAATAACAGAAATACATCAATTTTTAAAAAGGGGTATGATATTAGGCACATTACCCCGATTTTAAACTTTCCCTTAGTTTGAAAGTTGTATTTTTAATACAATCTGAGATATTGCAAAATTGAAGTTTTTCTGATTGAAAGGCATAAGAAAACACACTTTGTGCATAATTTTCTCTCCTTTACATCACAGATCTGTAAATTTTTGCCAAAATGTAGAGAATGGGGTTGTCCATGCCTGCACCAAACAGCATGGCTGTAGCTTTTATAGAAATTTAGAAACTGAACCATCTATTTGCCATGAATACTCATTGATAGAAAAAGTGATTTCTGGCAATTTTGAGCACTTTTAGGCATTAGACATGTTTTTTTTTTCGATTTTCTCCACTTCTATCAAAACCACACCTTTAAAACTTGGCGTGTAGATGAAAAAGTCAGAATTTTACACTTTCCCTACGTTTCATACCTTTATCTTTAATAGACCTGAGATATCGCAAAACCAAAGTTTTTCCTATTGAAAAGCATGGGATAACACACTTTGGGTGTTATTTTCTCTCCTTTACAGCAGAGAACTGTAAATTTTTGCCAGAATGTAGAGAATGTGGTAGATTATGCCTTCACAAGATGGCATGGCTGTAGCTTTAATAGAAATTCATAAACTGAACCATCTATTTGCCATGGATACTCACTCAGAGAAAATGTTATTTCTGGCAATTTTGAGCACATTTATGAATTACACATCTTTGACAAATTTGCCTTCTCTATCACAACCACATGTGTAAAACTTGGCCAGCACATGAAAAAGTCAGTATTTTACACTTTCACTGAGTTTCAAAGCTGCATCTATAATGCAAATTGAGATATTGCAAAATGACGTTTTTCCTATTGAAAAGCATGAAAAACAAACGGTGAGATGTAATAGAGAAAAAAATCTTTCTTTTACATCACAGAACAGTAAATTTTAGCCAGAATGTAGAGAATGTGGTACTCCATGCCTGTGCAAAACGGCATGGCTGTAGCTATAATAGATATTTAGAAACTGAACCATTTATTTGCCATGCATACTCAGAAAAAGTGATTTCTGGCGATTTTGTGCACTTTTTGGAATTACACATGTTTTGTGGAATTTCTCCACTTCTATTAAAACCACACGTGTAAAACTTGGCCAGTACATGAAAAATTTGGTATTTTATACTTTCCCTTACTTTCAAAGCTGTATCTTTAATAGAAATTGATATATTGCAAAAATAAAGTTTTTCCTATTGAAAAGGATAGGAAAACACCATTTGTGCATTATTTTCTATTGAAAGGATAGGAAAACACCATTTGTGCATTATTTTCTCTCCTTTTCATCACAGAAATGTAAGATTTTGTAAGATTTGTGAGAATGTGGTGCTCCATTCCTTTGCAATGTGTATTGCCTATAGCTTTAACAGATATTGAGAAGCAACCATCTATTTGCATTCCTTACTCATTGAGAAAAAAAGTATAATCAAAAAGTTCTCAAAATCGCCAATAATCTATGAAAACCACACATGTAATACTTCGCCAGCACATGAAAATGTCGGTATTTTACACTTTCCCTAAGTTTTGAAGCTGTATCTTTAATAGAAATTGAGATATTGCAAGAACTAAGTTTTTCCTATTGAAAAGCATGGGGAAAGACACTTTGTGCATTATATTCTCTCATTTACATCACACAACTGTAAATTTTTGCCAGAATGTAGAGAATGTTGCACTCCATGCCTTTTAAAACGACATGGCTGTAGCTTGTATGGAAATTGAGTAACTGAACCATGTACAGTTAGCTCTCTTTTTATGTGGGTTCTTTTCATGTGATTTCCAAGTTATGCAATTTGCATTTGGTTAACAAGAATTTCGCCAAATATGCATGCTGTATGCTTGTCAGGAAGTACTGGATTAGATTCAAGGGTTGGGGAGTAAGCCTGACAGCCATAACAGGATGTTCCCTTAGGAGGCTGCCCACAGAAGATGAGGAGGTAGGTGAAAGGATGATGGAGAGGGCTAACTTGCAGCACCCAACGTTCTTTACCAACCAACCATGTTGGTATTGACATAGGCTTGCACTGCTTAACTTCAGTGATCTCATGGGAACTGGTGTGTCCAATGAAACTTGGCTGCATGACGCTGACTAAGGCCCATGACACTGATAAATCCCACTGAGCACTGTATTGGCCAGTCATGGAAGCTTTATTCTGTCAGAAATTTGTATACATAATAGGGGGTTCCGCACTTGTACATGACACTTAGCAATCATACCATTATCATCATACCCTTATCTCGGCTGTGGCAGGGTTGGGTCTGCAGTTCCACTGAACATGCTCTAAAATTAAAACTTCTATTGGAGGTGATGTCTTAAATGACCATGATATTATTAAACTTACTTTTGGTGCAGCCTGGTGTCAAAGTGTCCTCAGACACTCAGTTATACATGGTTAAATTATTTTGATAGACATTTTGTGTTGATTCACGTTACACATGTGCTCTACAGTGCATTTGTGCTCTGCAGAAAAGATATATATTCAGGCATCTGCATTCAGACATAGATGGTGAACAAGTTGAGGTACTCAAAAATTGTCTCAAAGTGTCCCACCAGACGCTTTCAAGTGGACTCCAGACACTTTCAAGTGGACCCTGGACACTTTCACAATTTCACTGGCATCCCCCCACAGACAACCCAGCCAATATTCCTGTGCCAAGGGTGGGATATGGGTATGATGATGGTGATGATTGTCAAAACAAAAGTCTGCAGAGAGTGAGAAAAAATATGTTTGTGAAAATGTAATGTCTATATCAAAGAGATCTATTGCAAAGACAGTTATTTCTGATGATCAAAGTGATTTACAAACAGTTTGCAGATGGTGTATAGCCCTACCAAATAGACAATTGAATTGAAATACAATTTTATTTAAGGTTCATATAAAGTATCCCACCTCTATCCCACATTTTTCCATAGATTTAATGTTTCATTTTATGCAAATTCGTTTTATGTTATTTTCTGAGGAACGTATCCCCTGCATAAATAGAGACCTTACTGTATTTGCCAGGCATACTCATTGAGACAAAAAGTGATTTCTGGCAATTTTGAGCACTTTTAGGCATTACACATGTTTTGCCAAATTTCTCCACTTCTATCAAAACCACAGGTGTAAATATTTGCCACTATATGAAAAACTCAGTATTTTATACTTTCCCTAAGTTTCAAAGCTGTATCTTTTATTTGAAATTATGATAATGCAAAGACAAAGTTTTAAGTAATGAAAACCATGGGAAAACACACTTTGTGCATTATTTTCTCTCCTTTACATTACAGAACTGTAAATTTATCCCAGAATTTTGAGAATGTGGTTCTCCATGTGTGTGCAGAATGGTATGGCTGTAGCTTTAATAGATATTCAGAAACTGAAACATCCCTTTGCCATGCATACTCATTGAGACAAAAAGTGATTTCTGGCAATTTTGAGCACTTTAAGGAATTACACTTGTTTTGTCAAATTTCTCCTCTTCTATGAAAACCACACGTAAAACTTGGCCAGCATATGAAAAATTTGGTATTTTACACTTTCCCTTAGTTTTAAAGCTGTATCTTTACTAGAAATTCGGATATTGCAAAAGTGATGTTGTTCCTATTGAAAGACATGGGTAAACACACCTTGTGCATTATATTCTCTCCTTTGTGTCACAGAACTGTAAATTTTTGCCAGAATGTAGAGAATGTGGTACTGCATGCCTGAGCAAAACAGAATGGCTGTCGGTTTATTAGAAATCAAGAACCTGGACAAGACTTCGTTTTTCCAATATCTCAGGTTCTATTAAAGATACAACTTTTAAACTTAGGAAACATGTAAACTGCCAACCTTCTCATGATCTGGCCATGTTTTAGACATGTGGTTTTGATAGAAGTGGAAAAATTTGAAAAAAGATGTGTAATGCCTAAAAGTGCTCAAATCTCACAAAAATCACTTTTTGTTTAAATTTCTAGCGTTGAAAAGCATGGGAAAACACACTTTGTTTGTTATTTTCTGCCCTTTACATCACAGAACTGTAAATTTTTCCCAGATTGTAGACAATGTGGTACTCCTTCCAGTGCAAAATGGCAGGGCTGTAGCTTTAATAGATATGAAGAAACTGAACCAGCTTTTTGCTGTGCATACTCATTGATATAAGAAGTGATTTCTAGCAATTTTGAGCACTTTTTGGCATTACACATGTTATGTCGAATTTCTCCACTTCTATCAAAGCCAAAGGTGTAAAACGTGAGCAGTACATGAAATGTTCAGTATTATACACTTTCCCAACGTTTCAAAGTTGTATCTTTAATAGAAATTGTGATCTATTAAGGATACAGCTTTGAAAACAAGCTTTTTCCTTTACATCACAGAACAGTAAAGGTTTGCCAGAATGCAGAGAATGTGGTCCTCTGTGCTTGTGCAAAACAGCATTGCTACAGCTTTAATAGATATTGAGAAACAACTATCTATTTGCCATGTATACTCATCATCATCATCTCACCCTCTTTCAGCCTGAGGCTGGGTCGGGTCTGTAGGTTCTGATCCCTTACTCCTGCCTATTCCCCACTAAGTCCCCCTCCACCCTTCACACCTCCATGTCCCTTTCCACCACCTGCTCCCACATCTGCTTTGGTCTTCCTCTACCTCTGGTGCCCCCAACCACCTGCAGTCCCATAATGGACCCAATAAGCTCCTCCTCTCCCCTTCTCATCACATGCCCATACCACCTCAACCAGTTCCCTCTCATCTTCTCCACAATGTCTCCCACCCCAAGCTACCTCTAATGCAATCATTTCTAACTCTGTCAGATCATGACACCCCACTCATGTATCACAGCTATTTGCATCTCAGCCACTTGCATTTGCCTTTCATGGTTCTTCCTAACTGCCCAACACTCTAACCCATACAGCATAGCTGGCCTAGTGATGGTTCTGTAAACCTTACCCTCCAAATTTATTTGGACCCAGTGGTCACACAGGACCCCAGTTGCCTGCCTCCATTTCAGCCACCCTGCAGTAATTCTGTGGCTCACATCAGAATTTATTTCCCATTGCTCTGGAAAACTGATCCTAAGTACTGAAACTTTTGTACCACTGGAAACCTGTCTCCCCCACAATGAATCTCGCCCCCTTGCCCCTGGCTAGGTACTCTGTCTTCTTCATGTTCACCTGAAACCCCCCCCCCACTTTCTGCTGCTGTCTTAATGTCTTGTAGGCTCTTCTGTGCATCCTCTTTGGACTCCTCCAGCCATCCCACATCATCAGAAAATACAAAGCACTGAGGAACCCATACCCCTACTCCCATCAGCAGCTCATCCATTACTAGAGTAAATAATTGTGGGCTAACTGCTTGCCCTTGATGCACACCAATCTGCACGTTGTGACCTGCAGTGTTTCTCCCATGCTGTCCTAACCCCAGTGATGCAACCCTTATACATAAAATGCACTATCCTAATATGGCCTTCATCAACCCCTTTCTTCCTTAAAACGCTCCACAGTACCTGTCTAGGGACAGTATCATAGGCCTTCTCCAGGTCAACAAATACTTCATGGAGGTCCTTCTTTGCTAATCTACGCCTCTGTATCATGTCTTAGAATAAAGATTGGTTCCATCATGGACCTACCAGGCAAAAACCAAAATTGGTTTCCCTGGACCCTAGTTTGCTCTCTGAGGCAACACTCTATGACATGCTCCCACAGCTTCATAGAATGGATCATTAGCTTAATACCTCTATACTTTCCAGAGTCCTGGGCATCACCTTTGCCCTTGAACAATGGAATTATCCAACTCTCTCTCACCATGCAGATGGCATCCTATCACCTTTTGCTAACCTATTAAAGACCTTCCCATGCCAAGTGTTTCCTGTGGTCCCCAAGGTTTGCCAAACATCATTGGGGATCTTATGTTGGCCTACTGCTTTGTGACCTCTCATTTTGTGAAGGACTGACGATTTCTGCCCTGCTTGAGGGATGCTTGGGTTGCTTGCTGTTGCTGTTACACTGGTGGCAGTATTTAAGAGGCTGTGGTAGTATTCCTTGCACTTTTTCATCACCTCTACTGGCTGGAACTGCACACTACCATTGATATCCTTGACTGTTATAACCCTGGTAACGTCCTTACTCATTCGATCCCTGGTTTTAGTCAGTCTGAAAACTGCTTTCTCTCCTTCCCTTGTCCCCAATTTTCCACATAACACCTCACACTTCTGATACTTGGCCAGGGCAATGGTCCTTCTGGCATTCTTCTTTGCATGAACATAGTCTATCTTTGAAACCTGGTCCCCTATTTCCCTCAACCTATGGAAAGCCACCTTCTTTAATTTAATTGCAGCTTCCACCTCCTCATTCCACCACCATGGCCGCCTACCCTGATAAGTTCCTCCTACTCTACCCCTAACTAAGATAGCCTCACCACACCTCCTAATCTTCCTAACCCTGTCCCACATGGCATTGGCTGACCCATCCCATTCCCAGTCAACTTTGCTGAGAACCTCCTGCTGGAATTCATCTGCCTTGGTATGCAACCTCCACCACCTAATAACTGATTCGCCCTTCCAAGTATGTGGCCTAACTGTCCCCTTCATTAGTAGTTCTTACATGAGCAGCTTATGGCCACTCTGAAAAATGAAGCTTTTCCTATTGAAAGACATGGGAAAACACACTTTGTGCATTATTTTCTCTCCTTCAATTCACCAAACTGTAAGTTTTTGTCAGAATGTAGAGAATGTGGTACTCTTTGCCTGTGCAAAGCAGCATGGCTGTAGCTTTAACAGATATTGAGAAACTAAACCATCAGTTTGTCATGCATACTCATTGAGACAAAAAGTCATTTCTGGCGATATTAAGCACTTTTTGGCATTACACATGCTCTGTAGAATTAGTCTACTACTATCAAAACCACAAATTAAAACGTGGCTAGTACATAAAAAGGTTGGCATTTTACACTTTCCATAAGTGGTAAAGCTGTATCTTTAATTGAAATTGAGATATTGCAAAAACGAAGTTTTTCCTATTGAAAAGAATTGGAAAACAAACTTTGTTCATAATTTGTCACATAACTGTAAATTTTTGCCAGAATGCAAAGAATGTGGTCCTCCAAGCCTGGGCAAAACGGCATGGCTGTAGCTTTAATGGATATTGAGAAACTTAACCACATATTTGAATTGCATACTCATTGAGAGAAAAAGTGATTTCCGGCGATTTTGGGCACTTTTTGTATGATATTTTCTCTCCTATTCAATCACAAAACGATATATCTTCGCCAGAATGTAGAAAATGTACTCCATACTGTTGCCAAACAGCAAAACTGCAGCTTTAAAACTGTTTGAGAAAAGGAAATATCTCCAAGCCATGCATAATCGTTGAGGCAATGGGTGATTTCTGGCAATTTTTAGCATCATTTCATTACACATGTTTTGTGAAATTTCTCCAAGTCTAACACAACCACACATTTACAACTATGGCAGTGCAGGAAAAAGTTTTTGTTTTCCTATTACCTATTGTTGGTATATCACATGCCATATCTTTAGTAGAAATTTAGATATTCAAATGAAGATTTCTATTGAAAAGCATGGGAAAACAAACATTGTGCAAAATTTTCTCTCCTATGCATTACAGAACGTTTAGTCCTGTCCAGAATGGATACCCAAAGTGATTTCTGGCGACTTTATGGCGTTACTTATATTTTGTCAAATTTATCCAAGTCTTTCAACTAAATTATATTAAATTATATTAAAGCTACAGGTATGCCATTTGACAGCAGTTTAAAGTACTACATGTTCTACATTCTGGCCAAATATTATTGCTCTGTGATGTATAGGAAAGAATATATTGCATAAAGTAAGGTTTCCCAGGTTGTTCTATAGAAAAACTTAATTTTTGGAATACAGTGGAACCTTCACTTGCGAGTAACTTGATCTACTAGTGTTTTGCTAGATAAGGGTTTTTTTTAGAAAATTTAACTTGATTAAGGAGTGATGCCTTGCAATATGAGCAGTGCTGCTGAAACAAATCATTTTGTCATGCATCTCATTGTACAGTATTTTTTTTTTGCTATACACATTTATATTTTTGCAATCCATTCCATAATTTAGAAGTTAACAATTGAAGGATTGGCTGCATTCACTCACTTCAGATGTTAGTTTTAGAGCTTGCCAGCAGTAAGTGACTAGGATATGTCAAACATTCATCATCTCCGCCTCACCCTTCTCCCACCTGGGGCAACGTCAGGTCTGCAGGTTCTAATCCTCCACTCCTGCCTATGCCCAAGCAAGTCCCCCTCCACCCTGCATGCCTCCATGTCCCTCTGCACAACCTGCTCCCACATCCGTTTTAGTCATTTTCTACCTCTTGTGCCCCCGGTTATTTGCAGTCCAACAATGGACCTAATATGCTTCTCTCCCATCCTAATCAAATGTCCATGCCACCTCTACCTATTCTCTCTCATCTTTTCAGCACTCCTCCCTCAGCACAGCCCGCCCCCTGCCCACCTCTAATGTAATCATTTCTAATTCTGCAGATCTTGACACCCCACGCATGAAGTGCAGCATTCACATCTCAGCCACTTGCATTTGCTTTTCATGGTTCCCCCTACCTGCCAAAACACTCTGAGCCATTCAAGCATAATGGACCTAACAATGGTTCTGTATGCCTTCACTTTCAATTTTATTGGGACCAGCAGTCACACAGTACTCCATTTGCCTCACTCCACCACAGCCATCCTGCATTAATTCTATGGGTCATGACAAAATGTATTTCCCCATTGCTCTGGAAAATTGATCTTCAGTATCATATTTTGTTTTGTGTCCAAATGTAGTGGCTGTTCATTAGCACCCCATCTCCTCTCTCTCGTCTCCCTCACATCAACACGATTCCTTCTAAAGGCTAAGTGCAGTAAATTTGTTTTATGTATTTTTAATTAATAGTGGATTTTGTATTAAACATTTTTCAACAATAATTTTTGGGTTGTAGAACGAATCACCTAAGTTTCCATCATTTCCTATGGGGAAATTCGCTTTGATATATGAGTGCTTTTGATTACTAGCACATTTCTGGAACAAATTGTGCTCACAAATCAAGGTTCCACTGTATCTCAATTTCTATTAAAAATACAGCTTTGAAATTTAGGAAAAGTGTAAAATACTGACTTTTTCATGTGCTGGCAAGTTTTATGCATGTGGTTTTTATAGAAGTAGTGAAATTTCACTAATATGTGTAATGGCAATAATGTGCCAGAAATCACCTTTTGTCTCCATGAGTATGAAAAGCCAATAAACGTTTCTCTTTCTCTTGTTCTGTTAAAGCTACAGTCACGCCATTTGGCAGCAGTAGGCAGTACCACATGCTGTACATTCTGGTAATAATTTATCATTATGTGATCTATAAAAGAGAAAATATTGCAAAGTTTTTCATGTGTGGCTTTGTTATCATTGGAGAAATTCAACAAAACGTGGATACTGCCAAAAAGTTGCTTGAAATCGCCAGAAGTCACTTTTTCTCTCAATCAGAATGCATGGCCAAGAGATGTTTCTTTATCTTAAATTCTATTAAAGCTACAGTCACACCGTTTGACAGGAGTTCATTTCTGGATTCTGGATTGGATAAAGCAGAAATAGCGTACAAAGTTTTCCCATGCTTTTTAATTGAATGACTTCGTTCATGCAATATCCCAAATTCTATTAAATATATGGGTTTATAACTTAGGGAAATTGTAAAATAACGACTTTTTCTTCTACTGGCGGTTTTACATGTGTGGTTTTCATAGAAAAGGAGAAATTTGACAAAAGATGTGTATTGCCAAAAAGTGCTGGAAATCACCTATTGTCTTAATGAATATGCATGGCAAATAGACGTTTCTGTTTCTCAATTTTCTATTAAAGCTACATTAATGCCATTCAGCAGCAGTATAAAGAACCAGATTCTCTGCATTCCGGTAAAGATATTTTCCTCTGTGATATATAGGTGAGAAAGTATTGCACACAGTATGGTATCCCATGCTTTTGAATGGAAGAATTTTCATTCTGCAATATCTCAATTTCAACTAAAAATACAGCTTTAAAACAATGGGAAAGTGTAAAATATTGCCTTTTTCATATACTGGCAAAGATTTCAACATGTGGATTTGTTAGAAGAGGAGAAATTCAACAAGAGATGTGTAATGCCAAAAAGTGCTAGAAATTGACAGAAATCACTTTTTGCCTCAATGAGTATGATATTCATGATGTTGACTTTTCATATGCTTTACTTCCCCTAAACAGAGGAACCCTCAAGTAAAGGATGGAACTGGCAATATAATCCGATAGACACCTCTAACACCAGACAATACAGGACAAATACCAGACTAATGAAAGACTAATACAAAAGAAATACAAGATTAATAAGTATGATTAGAAAGAGTATAAATCCATGCAATCTGCACAATTAATCAAATGTACCTAATAAATATAATACAAGAATATCTAACAAACATCAGTCCAAATTACAACCAAAATATGAGTTAAAAAGTAAAGATAAGAGCAAAATACAAGTACATAATATAAAGCACATAATTCCTGTGTAAAACATTTATAATAACATTTACCTACCACACTAAACATGTGTGCTATGAACCACACCAGGAAGACAAGACAGTAACGTTGCTTTGATGTTCTTGATTGGTGGTAACAAATCATCAACTGACAGCTGTAAGTTAGTGAAATCTCTTTGTGCCATGGACAGGGGATTTTTGCTATCACCTATATGTGATAAAAATTTCAGTACCAAGTCAATGATCTTGACACCAATACTATGTATTTCAATGAGTAGTGTGGGACAGTAAATTCTATTCAAGAGTAAGCAATGCTGTCAGAGTAATACAAGTAGATTACAAGTTTCACAAATGGTAGTTTAACTGCCCCAACCTGGCCTCCTTCATTTTTAATATTGGAAAAGTCCCTCAACCCTAAAGCTTTATCATGTAATTTGGGACAGGCGATAGCCAGACCAGCAAATTATACAGTTGGAGATAACAGATTGAATTAAAGCACAAAATATCATTTCAAGCTGAGAATGAGAGCTCTGTATTCCCCTCCCATAGGAGATGGTGAGATTCACTCTCCTTAGCTTTAAATATAGATATAGTACATGGTTTCAGAACCTAGGTATGGAATCCAGCCAAACCCCTAGATTCCTTACTGCATCACCCCATGAGATTTGCGACCCATCACTGAAGGTGTATGGGTAAACCACAGGAGTCCTAATTCAATTTAACAATATAATTGAGTTTTTACTATTGTTTAATATGATATTGTTATGAATAAGCCAGTACCCAATGAAGCTCAGGACTTGTTTAAAGGTTTTACAGACAAATTATCTGTCACCATCTGACTGAGCTTCAAGTCATCAGCAAATGCTAAGTTCATAACCCCACTTGGGATAGAAGTATAGAGATCATTCTTACAGATGTTACATAGGATCAGACTGATCGCTCTGCCCCCATGCAATCCCACATCTTGAATATAACTGATGACTTATGGTCTGATCTACCTGTATAGTACTCTGCCTTGCACTCAAGTAGTGTTGCAATAAGCCCAACAAATTACCTGTGATTCCATATTCTGACAAATTTCCATAAACAGAGAGGTATTGGAACACAATCTACTACATTAAAAAGATCTGAATAGATCATATCCACCTGTCCCCTCTGCTTCAATGCCTTACTTATCCAGTATACATGCATTAACAGATTTGTCTCAGTAAACCTACCCTTATGAAAGCTATGCTGATCAGTGTTTAAAAGGGGTTACACCAAACTGCCAATTCAGATCTAAGGATGCACTCAAGATTCTAAGTTATAGGAGATAGCATGAATATTAGTCATTAACTGCAAACATGAGATCAATACCCCTTCTTGAAGATCAGTAATAACATTGTGGTATGCCAGATATTAGTCATAAAATACCCCTGCAAACATTTTGAGAATAATGTAGCCAGAACTGGGGACAAGATATCCCAATAGGGCTTTAAACACAGTGGCAGAAGCCCATCAGGTACAGGTACAAGTGATGGCTTCAACCTGCTTATTGCTGTCCTGACTTCACTACATAATATTTCATTTATGTCCAATTTATTACCCATAGAAGAGGAAAAGGGTAATCTGTTAAGTTAATATTAGGCTTGAATCCCTCATCCAACTTAGCAAAATGTCCATTAAAAAAGTTTCAAAGTTCAATAAGATGAGAGTTCCAATTAGTTTGCCATTACAGAGTTATACCTTCACATCTATCATTAATCAATCACCTCCAACCCGTCCACAATTTATAAAGGGGGATTTTTCTTTGAGAGCAACTTCCCCAAGTACCCCTGCCATGGCAGGACCAGCAATCATTTCACCCCTGTCCTCGCCATCCCAAAGCACTGTTTTAGGAAACAAGAGGGACACTTTTTGTGAGAAGAGACATCTCTTAAATTTTATCAGTCTAATGCAGTGGTTTCCAACCTTTATGCTACAGTGCCTCCCTAAAAAATTTTTTTTTCTCCGTGCCTCCCTGTCGTTTAATAGGTGATGTGTGTGTAATCTAAAATGTATATTGACAGTATTTTTATATCAAATTACTAATTTACCTACATCTTAAGCATCTAAATTTAATGTCAGGGTGGGTATTGTTTATTGTTACAAAGTTTATCAAATCTTGGGGCAATGTGGAGGGTGCCACTTATAACTCTTTTTTGACTATTAACCTGGTTCAATACAGTGATATGTTGACTTACAAGTGCCCTAACTTATGAGTTTTCAAGATACGAGCTGTTACTTAGTAAATTTGTTGATTTGAGATGAGAGCTAAAACATGAGTTATGTATGAGTGTCACACCCCACCAATATTAATTAGCAATCTCCAAGAAAGTTATTTACCCCTGCAAGCCCTTCTCATCCTGGATAATGCATCAGCTCACCCACCAAACCTCGAAGACTCCTCCTGTCCTGCAGCCTATGAACCAGAAGGTGATCTCTAATTTCAAGAAATTCTTCACCAGCACATGTTTTACCACTGCTTTGATGCAAGTCTACCAATTATAGATATGGCCTGGTAAGGTGTTTAAGGACTTTGACTTCTGCATTTAAGAATCTGTGTTATGAGGCTGTGTCTGAATAGGATATCAAAGGAT
>JAAFCE010009127.1:25848245-25864941 GCA_013389805.1 Trigoniulus corallinus | reverse complement strand
TGTTTGCATTGCATGGAGATACACAACTAAGATCCACCAAATATATGTAATGCTTGATGATTAACCTATATATAACCTTTGGAAAAAAACCATCCTTAAACTTGGCTTCTACTTTTTAATGCGTTTATTCAACATTACTATAAATTTAAAATACTTGTGTACAACTTGTTGCTTTAGTATTTTATGATTCCTAAAGATTCACCCCTTATTTATAGGTGTGCTTTGTAACATCCTCTATTCTAAATGCCTACCTGATTTTAATGGATGCAAAGAACAAACCATAATCAATTCTACTCTAAATTTATGGGATATAAGATAAATAAAAATCTTTTCATTTCTTCTTTCAGCTTCATCTCAATCATACCAAAAGAAACATCCAAATACAGCTCTATAATAAATCATAAAATTCAGCTCTATAATAAATCATAAAATTCATACTAAATATGGCTTTGAATAGCACACAATCTGTGCAATGAGAATGTAAACTGAAGTGGCAGGAGTGTGTTTTCCCATTGATTTCAATGAAAAATCTCCATTTTTCTTTTTGCTATATCTTAATTTCTATTAAACCTACAGCCATTCAATTTTGCACGTGATTCAGTACCCCATTCCCTAACTACTCGCAAAATATACAGTTCTATGTTAAATAGAAGAAAAAAATGTCGCACAAAGTGGGTTTTCCCTAAGATTTCAATGTAAAAATTCCATTTTTCTTTTGCTATATCTCAATTTCTTTTAAAGCTACAGCCATGCCGTTTTGCACATGAATGGAGTACATTAATAATTACATTCACTCAAAAATTTAATGTTTTATGTGGTATAGGAGAGAATGTATTACACAAAGTATGTCTTCCTATTGATTTAATTGTAAAAACTCTGTTTTTCTTTTTGCTATATCTCAATTGCTATTAATGCTACAGCCATCCTGAATTGCAAATGATTGGAGTACTACATTCCCTACATTGTGGACAAAAAATTTACAGTTCTATGTTTAATAGACTAGAAAATATCGCACAACGTGTGCTTTCAAATTGATTTCAGAGCTTAATACCATTTTTTTTGCTATACCTCAATTTCTATTAAAGCTACAGCCATGCCTTTCTCATTTGATACATATTTGCAAAAATTTAGAGTTCTATGTTGTATAGGAAAGAAAATATTGCAGAAAGTGTGTTTTCCCATTACTTTCAATGTAAAAACTCCATCTTAGTTTAGGCTTTATCCCAATTTCTATTAAAGGCAGAGCCATGCGGTTTTGCTGATAATTAGAGTACATCTTTTCCTACATTCAAGCTAAATTTACACTTCTTTGTTATAATGAGAGAAAATTTCACACAAAGTCTGTTTTCCCATTGACTTCAATGTAAATACTCCACTTTTCTATTTGCTACATCTCAATTTCAATTAAAGCTGCAGCCATGCCGTTTTGCACATGATTGGAGTACCTCATTCCATGCATTGTGCCCAAAATTTGTTTTTCTATTATGTATAGCAAAGAAAATATTGCACAAAGTGTGTTTTCCCATTGTTTTCAATGAAAGTATTTTCTATTATAGCTACAGAAATGACAATTTGCAACAGATTGGAGTACCTCATTCTTTACATTTTTGTAAGAACTTAAAGTTCTATTTTGTATAGGAGAGAAAATATTGCACAAAGTGTATTTTTCCATTGAATTTAATGTAAAAAACTCCACCTTTCCTTTTTCCTATATCTCAATTTCTATTAAAGTTTCAGCCATGCCTTTTTGCACATGATTGGAGAACCTCATTCCCTTCATTCTCACAAAAATTTACAGGTCTATGTTCTATATGAGAGAAAATAATGCACAAGGTGAGTTTGCCCTTTGATTTCAATAGAAAAACTTCATATTTCTTTTAGCTAGATTTCAATTTCTTTTAAAACTACAGCCATGCTATGTTGCACATGATTGGGGTACTTCTTTAATTACATTTTTGCAAAGATTTACAGTTCTATGTTGTATAGGAGTGAAAATATCGCAGAAAGTGTGATTTTCCATTGATTATTTATTAAAAAACTCCATTTTCTTTTTTCTATATCTTAATTTCTATTCAAGCTGCAGCCATGCCGTTTTGCACATGATTGTGGTATCACATTCCATACATTCTGGCCACAACTTGCAGTTCTATCATGTATAGAAGACAAAATTCACTAAGTGCATTTTTACAAAGATTTCAATCAAAAAACCTCAATTTTCTTTTAACTATATCTCAATTTCATTTAGAGCTAAAGCAATGCCGTGTTGCACATGATCAGAGAGGCACATTCCCTACATGCTAACCAAACTTTATGGTTTTATAACATTTGGAAAGAAAATAATGCACAATGCGTGTTTTCCCATTGATTTCATTGGTAAAACTTCATATTACATTTTGATATACTTTAATTTCTATTAAAGCTACAGTCACAACGTTTTGCACATGGTTGTTGTACCTCATTTCCTACAATCTTGCAAAAATGTACAGTTTCCTGTTGTATAGGAGAGGAAATATTTAACAACGTGTGTTTTCCTATTGATTCCAATGAAAAAACAACATGTTTCTTTTAGCATTAGCCATTCCATTTTCCACATGTTTGGAGTACCTCAATCCTTTCATTCTCAAAAAAATTTGCATTTCAATGTTGTATAGGAGAGAAAATATCGCACAAAATGTGTTTTCCCATAGATATTAAATGTTAAAGCTCCAATTTTCTTTTTCCTATATCTCAATTTCTAACAAAGCCATGCCGTTTTGCACATATTCAGAACACCGCAATACCAACATTCTAGTTAAAAGTGATGATTCTATAATGTATAGAAAAGAAAATATTGCACACAGTGTGTTTTCTTATTGATTTCAATGTAAAATCTCCATTTTTATTTTTGCTTTATCTCAATTTCTATTAAAGATACAGCCATTCTGTTTTGTGCATAATTAAAGTACCTCATTCCCTACATTCTAGCAAAAATTTACAGTTCTATGTTGTATGGGAGAGAAAAATCACACAAAGTGTGTTTTTCCATTTATTTCAATGTAAAAACTCCATTTTTCTTTGTCATATACCTCAATTTCAATTAAAGCTACAACCATGCCTTTTTCTACATAAATGGAGTACCTTATTCGCTACATACTCCAAAAAATTTACAATTCTGAGTTGTATAGGAGAGAAAATATCACAGAAAGTGTGTTTTCCCATTTATTTCAATCAAAAAACTTCATTTTTCTTTTTGCTATATCTCAATTTCTTGTAAAGCTACAGCCAAGCTGTTTTGCAAATGATTGAAGTACCACATTTCCCGCATTCCGTCATAAATTAGTGGTTCTATTATGTATAGGAAAGAAAATATTGCACAAAGTGTTATTTACCTTTCATTTCAATAGAAAAACTTCATATTTCTTTTTTGCTATATCTCAATTTCTATTAAAGCTACAGCCATGACGTTTTGAGTGTGTTTGGAGTACCTCATTCCCCACATTCTCAAAAAAATTTACAGTTCTATGTTTGATAGGAAAAAAAAATATTACACTGTGTATTTTCTCAAAATTTTTAAGGAAATACTCCATGTTTCTTTTTTCTGTCGATAAAATTCTATTAAAGCTGCAGCCATGCCGTATTCCAAATGATTGCAGTACCTCATGCCGTGTATTCTTGCTAAAAATTCACAGTTCTATGTTGTATAGGAGAGAAAATATCACGCAGAGGGAGTTTTCCCATTTTCTTGATGTAAAAACTCGATTTTTCTTGTTGTTATATCTCAATTCTTATTAAAGCTACAGCCATTCCGTTTTGCACATGATTGGAGTACCTCATTCCCTACATTCTAGAAAAATTTACATTTCTATGTTGTATAGAAGAGACAATATCGCACATAGTGTGTTTTCCGAGAGAAAATATCAAACAAAGTGTGTTTAAATTTTGATTTTGATGTAAAAACTCCAATTTTATTTTTGCTATATCGAAATTTCTACTAAATCTACAGCCATGCTGCTTTGCACATCATTGGAGTACCTCAATCCCTACATACTTACAAAAATTTACAGTTCTATGTTGTATAGGAGAGAGAATATCGCACATAGTGATATTCTATTTATTTTAACCTAAAAACTTCATTATTCTTTTTATATGTCTCAATTTCTATTAAAGCTACAGCCATACCATTTTGCACATGATTGGAGTACCTCATTCCCTACATTCTTGCAAAAATTTACAGTTTTATGTTGTATCAAATGAATATATAACACAAACTGCATTTTCCTATTGATTTCAATATAAAGACTACATTTCTCATTTATCTATATCTCAAATTCTAATATAGAGCTATATCCATGGCGTTTTGCACATGATGAGAGTACCACATTCCCAACATTCTGGATAAAACTTATGATTCTTTTATGTATAGGAAAGAGAATATAGCTCAACCTGTGTAGTCACATTTAATTCCATGTAAAAACTCCATTTTAATTTTGCTATATCTAAATTTTTCTTGAAGCTACAGCCATGCTATTATGCAGATGATTGGAGTACCTTAATCCCTGCTTTCTTGCAAAAATTAACAGTTGTATATTGCATAAAAGAGAAAATATTGCACAAAGTGTGTTTTTCTGTTTGTATATCCCAATTTCTAATAAAGCTACATCCATGCCGTTTTGAAAATGATTGGAGCACCTCATTCCCTACCTTGCTTTTACAAATTTACAATTCTATGTTGTGTAGGAGTGATAACATCGCCCAAAGTGTGAATTCCCATTGATTTCAATGTAAAAACTTTATTTTTCTTTTTGCTATATCTCAATTTCTTTTAAAACTACAACCATGCTGTTTAACTTATTATTGGAGTACCTCATTCCCTACATTTTCACAAAAATTTATAGTTCTATCTTCTATAGGAGAGAAAATATCTCACAAACTGAGTTTTCCAATTACTTTTCATGTAAAAACAACATTTCTCTTTCTGGTTATCTCAATTTTCATTAAAGCTAAACCCACGCCATTTTGCACATGATTGGAGTACTTCATTACCTTATGTTGTATGGGAGAAAATGTATTGCCCAAAGTGTGTTTTTATATTGAATGCAATGTAAAAACTCAATTTTTCTTTTTTCTATATCTCAATTTCTATTAAAGCTACAGCCGTGCCAATATCACATGATTAAATTATGTCATTCCCGGCATTCTTGCATAAATTTACAGTTCTACATCAGTCTACATCTCAATTTCTTTTAAAGCTACAGCCATGCTATTTTGCACATGATTAGAGTACCACATTCCTAAAATTCTTGATAAAATTTATGATTCTATTATATATAGGAAAGAAAATATATCACTCAAAGTGTGTTTTTCAATGGATTTCAATGTAAAAACTCCATTTTGCATTTTGTGACATCTAAGTTTCTAATAAATCTACAGCCATGCCGTTTTTCAGATAATTAGAGTACCTCTTTCCCTACATCGTCAGGAAAATTTACAGTTTTATGGTTTATAGGAGAGAAAATATTGCACAAAGTGTGTTTCTCCATTCATGCTAATGTAAAAACTCCGTTTTTCTTTTTGCTTTATCTCAATTTCTATTAAAGCTACAGCCATGCCGCATTGCACATGAGTTGGGTACCTCATTCCCTACATTCTCACCAAAATTTACAGTTCTATATTGCATTGGAGAGAAAATGGCGCACAAGGTGTGTTTCTTATTGATTTCAATGGAAAAACTTCGTTTATCTTTTTGCTATACCTCAATTTCTATTAAAGCTACAGCAATGCCATTTTCCACATGATTGCAGTACAACATTCCCTACTTTCTACGTAAAAGTTATGACTCTATTATGTATTGTAAAGAAAATATATCACAAAAAGTGTGTTTATCTATTGATTTCACAGTCCCAAATCTATTTTGCTTATTGCAATATCTGAATTTCTATTAAAGCAACAGTGATTCTACATCATTAAAAAATTTACAGTTATATGTTTTATAGGAGATAAAACATTGAACAAAATGTGTTCCTTCATTGATTTGAATTTAAAAACTCCATTTTTTTTGCTACCACTGAATTTCTAGTAAAGCTACTAGAGTACCTCATTTATTATGTTCTCGCTAAAATTAGCAGTTCTATAATTTATAGAAGACAGAGTATCACAGAAAGTGTGTTTCAATCATTGATTTCAAAGTAAAAACTCAAATTTTCTTTTTGCTATATCTCAATTTCTTTGAAAGTTATGGCCATGCAGTTTTGCACATGATTGTGGTGCCAAATTCCCTACATTCTATTTTATAGTTATGATTTTAAATGTATATTAAAGAAAATATTGCACAACGTGTGTATTCTTATTGATTTCAATGTAAAAACTCCATTTTTCTTTTTCACACATCTCAATTTCTGTTAAAGCTACAGAAATGCCATTGTTATGCACATGATTGGGGTTCCTTATTCCCTACATTCTTGCAAAAATCAGTAGTTCGATGTTATATAGGAGAGAAAATATTGCTGATTCCCTACGCTCTCTAAAAATTTTACAGTTCAATGTGTTATATGAGAGAAAATTTCGAACATAATGTGTTTTCACATTGATTTAAATGTTAAAATTCCATTTTTTCTGCGCTATATCTCAATTTCTATTAAAGCATCAGCCATGCCGTTTTGCACATGATTGCAATACCAGATTCCCAACATTCTGGATAAAATTTATGATTCTATTATCTATAGGGCAGGAAATATCGCACAAATTGTTTTTCTGTTGATTTTAGTGTAAAAACCATTTTTCTTTTTGCCATATCTCCATTTCTATTGAACCGGCAGCCATGACGTTTTGAACCAGATTGGAGTTTCTCATTCCCTACATTCTTCCAAACATTTACAGTTCTATTTTGTATAACAGAGAAACTATCAAAGAAAGTGTGTTTTCCCATTGATTTCAATGTAAAGACTATTTATCTTTTTTGTTACATCTCAATTTCTATTAAAGCTATAGACATGCCGTTTTGTGCAAGATTGGAGTTCCTCATTCTCAACATTCTCGCAATAATTTATAGTTCTTTGTTGTAAAGGAGAGAAAATATCACAGAAAGTGTGTTTTCCTATTTATTTCAATGTAAAAACTCCTTTTTTTGCATTGTCTCAATTACTATTGAAGCTACAGCCATGCCGTTTTCCACAGGATTTAAGTACCACATTTTCAAAATTCTGGATAAAACTTATGATTCTATTATGTATGGGAGAGGAAATACTTCTGAAAGGGTGTTTACTATTTGATTTAAATGTAAAAACACAATTTCTATTAAACCTATTTCTATACCTCAATTTCTATTAAACCTACAGCTATGTCGTTTTGCTTGTGATTGGAGTACCTAATTCCCTTCATTCTCGCAAAATTTTACAGTTCTATGTTATAGATGGGAGAAAATATCGCATAAATTGTGTTTTCCTATTGATTTCAATGTAAAAACTCCCTCTTTCTTTTTGATATATATATCAATTTCTATTAAATTTTAAGCTATGATGCATTGCACATGATTAGGGTACTTGATTCTGTACATTCTTGCAAAAATTTACCATTCAAGGTTGAATGGTAAAACTCAATTTCAATGTTAAAACTCAGTTTTTCTTTTTTTGCTATAACTCAATTTCTATTAAAGACTCAGCCCTGACGTTTTGCACATGACTGGAGTACCACACTCCCTACATTCTGGCCAAAATTTGCAGTTCTATCATGTATAGTAGACAAAATGCACAAATGTCATTTTCTCATTGATTTCAATGGAAAGACTTCATATTTCTTTTCACTATATTTAAATTTCCATTTAAGCAACAGCCATGCCGTTTTGCATATGATTGGAGTACGTCATTTTCTACAACTTTGCAAAAATTTACAGTTCTATGTTTTATAGATTAGAAAATACCACACAAAGTGTGTTTTCCCTTTGATATCAATGGGAAAACTCCATTTTTCATTTTTTTATATCTCAATTTTTATTCAGCCATGATGGTTTACAAATGATTGGAGTACCTCATTTCCTACATTTTCACAAAAATTTACATTTCTATGTTGATAAGGAGAGAAAATATCACACAAAGTGTTTTTTCCTATTAATTTCAATTGGAGTTCTATCATGTATAGCAGACAAAGTGTACAAAGAGAGTGTTCCTGTTGATTTTAATACAAAAACTATTAAAGCTACAGCCATGCCGTTTTTCACATCATTGGAATACATTATTTCCTACATTCTTGAAAATGATTTCAATGTAAAAACTCCATTTTTGTTTTTGCTATACCTCAATTTCTATTAAAGCTTCAGCCATGCTGTTTTGCAAATGATTGGAGTACCTAATTCCCTACCTTCTTGCAACAATAAAGTGTTCTATGTTGTGTAGGAGAGAAAATATCACTTAAACTGTGTTTTTCAATTGATTTCAATGTAAAAACCTTATTTTTCTTTTTTCTATATCTCATTTTCTATCAAATCTACAGCCATACCGTTTTGCACATGATGGAGTAACTTATTCCCTGTATTCTCCCAAAAATTTACAGTTCTATTTGGTATGGAGGGAAAGCATCAGACAAAGAGTGTATTTCCAATGATTTTTTCTTCTACATCTTAAATTCTATTAAAGATACAGCCATTCCGATTTTCACTCAATTGGAGCACCTGATTCCCTGCATTTTCCCTAAAATTTACAGTTCTCAGTTGTATATGACAGAAAATATAGAACAAAGTGTGCTTACTTATTGATTTCAATATAAAAACTCCATTTTTCTTTTAGCTATATCGTAATTTCTATTAACGTAGTTTCTATTGCCGTTTTGCACATGATTGGAGTACCTCATTACCTACATTCATACAAAGATTTACAGTTCTAGGTTGCATATGAGAGAAAATATAGCACAGTGTGTGTTTTCCATTCATTTCATTGTAAAAACTCCATTTTTCTTGTTGCTCTATCTCAATTTCTATTAAAGCTACAGCCATGCCAATTTGCACATGATTGGAGTACCTTATTCCCTTGATTCTCAAACAAATTTACAGATCTTTGTTGTATAGGAGAGAAAATATCGCACAGTGTGTTCTCCTATTGATTTCAATGGTAAATCTCCATTTTTCTTTTTGCTATATTGTCACCTTTCTGGTCAAACAGCGAAAAACAGCATTTTTGAGATTTTCACTTTTTTTCATCATTATATTCTGCACATTGAATATCAATTAATGGTGTAATCATTTTTCTCATTCATTAAATAGTTATTTTATATTTCAAAGTTTAAAAATATTAAATATTATCATAAGTGCCCCTTTTTTAAAAAATTTATCATAATTGACAACTTTTGGCTGTGTTTAAGTGATAACCAATAATTTTTTAAGTGACATTTTTATATGGTGCTTACAATTTAAGTAAGTACTTACAATATCCCTTCATATGATGAGCTTTTTAGCGAACTATTTTTGAAAAATGATCTTGCCGAAAAATATATCTAATCCATATATGAAAGGTCTACAATTGTGTAGCTCAGCCCTGCAGTAAGCCATTCCCCTCATGGAACGTTCCCTTGAGCCTTAAACCTGTTGATAACATTTCCTTATAGACGGGGAGCACTAAACTAAAATTTTACTAGCGTGGAACACTTTCAATTCAACATAAACTTTAAAGCAGGTTGTACACCTTCTACACTTGGTATATACTATATCATCATCATACCCTTATCCCGCCTTTGGCAGGATCAGGTCTGCAGGTTCTAGCCCTCCACTCTCGTCTATCTCTCCCCCAGTTCCCCATCCACCCCTCACATTGTCACATCCTTTTGGCCAACCAGTTCCCACATCTGCTTTGGTCTCCCCCTGCCCCTAGTTCTACCAACCACCCATATTCCTGGAACTAACCTAAAGAGCTCCTCTCCCCATGTTCACATGATGTGTCCATATTACCTCAATGTATTCTCCCTCATTTTTTGGTGATTTCCACCACTCCAGGTTACCTCTAGTATGCTAATTCCTAATTCTGTCAGCTCTTGACACGCAACACATGTGCCACAGCATTGGCATCTTGGCTACTCGGACTCTAATTTTGTAGCTCATCCTCATTGCCCAGCACTCTTAACCATATAGCAAAGCTGGTCTAACCACTGTTCTGTAGAACCTCCCTTTCAACTTGATTGGACTCCTCCTATAACACAGAACTCTGCTTGCCTGTCGCCACTTGTGCATTAAATTTTTTGTGGAACACTTGAAGTGTTTTTGCAAAACATGCTTTGAGAACCACTGCCTTATTGAACTTATTGTACAAGCGCTTCAATTTTTGGGGGCTGTTGTTCATCATCATCTTAATCATTATTATCATCTCACCCTACTCTGGCCTGAGGCAGGATATGGTCTGTGGGTTCTAATCCTCCACTACCGCCTATTCCCCGCCAAGTCACTCTGCACCCAACACATCTCCATGTCTCCTTGCACCACCTGTACTGACGTTTTCTTTGGTCTTTCTCTATCTCTGGTGCCTCCAATCACCTGCAGTCCTACAATGGACCTTACAATGCACTAAATGTAGTGAGGGAACGTCAAAGACAGATTGTTGTAATAGTAAGTGAAAAAATTTGCATTCTGAAAGATTTCCTTAATAAACATCACCATGATTTCTTGCTGGTCAAGTCATCACAAACCCCAACTCGTAAGCATCGAACTCTAAAAACTGGGGTGAACAAAAAATCGTAGTGTGACATTTCTTTAAAAATTTATTAAAATTGCAATTTTTTTTTAAATTTTAATGAAATTTCAAATTATGTACCATACTTAAATTCAAATCGAATTTAAATTTACCAGAAAGAACAATAATTAGGCAAATAAGACGTTTTGTCCTCTTTCCTGAAAAATTTAATAAATGACACTTATGATGTTTTACTAATAAGGTGTCAATATTTTAATTCTGCCGTTTTCCAAATAATAGGAGTACCACATTCCAAAAATTCTCGCTAAATTTTTCATTTCTATGTTGTTTAGGAGAGAAAATCTCGCATAAAGTGTGTTGTCCCATTGATTTCAAATTAAAAACCATTTTTTCTTTTTGCTAGATCTCAATTTCTATTAAAGCTACAGCCATGCCGTTTTGCACATGATTGGAGTACCACTTTCCCTACATTCTGTCCAAAATTTGCCGTTCTATCATGTATATGAGAGAAAATGCACAAAGTCTCTTTTCCCATTAATTTTCATAGAAAAAACTATTATTCTGTTTGCTATATGAAAATTTCTAATAAAGTTACAGCCATGCCGTTTTGCAAGTGATTGGAGAACCTCATTCCCTACATTCTCACAAAAATTTACAGTTCTATGTTTCACTGGAGATAAAATATCACAGAGTGTGTTTTAATTTGATTTCAATGTAAAAACTTCTTTTTCTTTTTTGCAATATCTCAACTTATAATAACACTGGGCCATGACATTTGCCACATGATTACATGCCACCTTCCCTGCATCGTCGATAAATGTTATGATTCAATCATGAAGGAAAGAAAATATGGCAGGACGTGTGTTTTTTGTTAAATCTCAAATTCTTCAAGCTACAGCCATGCTGATTTGCACATGATTTGAGTACCACATTGCCTACATTCTAACCAAAATTTGCAGTTCTATCATGTATAGAAGACAATATGCACAAAGTGTGATTTTCCACGGATTAAAATTCAAAAACTTAAATTTCCTTTTTGCTATATCTAAATTTCTATAAAGCTACAGGCATGCCGTTTTGCACATGATTTGCCTACCACATTTCCTACATTCTGTCCAAATCTTGTTGTTCTATTATGTATATAAAAGAAAATATCTCACAAAGTGGGTTTTCCTTGTGATTTCAATGGAAAAACTTCATATTTCTTTTTACTGTATGTCAATTTCCACTAAAACTATAGCTATGCAACTTTGCACATGATTGGAGTACCTTTCCCTACATTCTGGCAAAAATTTACAAGTTCTATGTTGCATAGCAGAAAAAATACCACAAAAAGTGCGTTTTCTTATTGAATTCAATGTAAAAACTCCATTTTTCTTTTTGCTATATCTCAATTTCTATTAAACCTACAGCTATACCCTTTTGCACAATATTTTCAGAATCTTATTCCCTACATTCTTGCAAAAATTAATAGCTCTATGTTGTGTAGAAGAGAAAATATCGAATAAAGTGTGATTTCATTTGATTTCAATAAAATATTCCATTTTTCTTTTTGCTTTATTTCAATTTCTATTAAAGCTACCGCCAGGCAGTTTTGCACATGATTGGAATACCACACTCACAACACTCTGGATAAAAATTATGATTCTATTATATATAGGAAGAAAATATCGCACAAAGTGTGTTTTCCTATTGATTTCAATGTAAAAAGTCCATTTTTCTTTCTGCTTTATCTTAATTTCTATTTAAGCTACAGATATGCCATTTTGCACATGATTTTAGTACCTTATTCCCTACATTCTTGCAAAAATTTACAGTTCTCTGTTTTATAGGAGATAAAGTATTGCACACAGTGCTCTTTTTCATTGATTTCAATGTAAAAACTACCTTTTTCTTTTTCCTATATCTCAATTTCTATTAATGCTACAGCCATGTCTTTTTGCACATGATTGGAGTACCACATTGCCAACATTCTATATGATAGCTACAATTCTATTATTTTTAGGAGAGAAAATATCACACAAAGCATGTTTTTTCATTGATTTCAATGTAAAAACCATTTTTCTTTTTGCTGTATCTCAATTTCAAGTAAAGCTACAGGCATGCCGTTTTCCACATTATTGGAGTACCTCATTCCCTACATTCTCACTAAAAATTACAGGTGTATGTTGTAAAGCAGAAAAAATATCGTACAAATTGGGTTTTTATTAACTGCAATTTAAAAACTCCATTTTACTTTTTGTTATATTAAAATTTCTATTAAAGCTTCAGCCTTACTAATTTGCACATAATTGGAGTAACTAATTCCCTACATTCTCACAAAAATTTACAGTTCTATGTTGTATAAACGAGAATATATTGGAAAGTGTGTTTTTCTATTTATTTCAAATTAAATAATTAATTTTCCTCTTTGCTGTATCTCAATTTCTATTAAAGCTACAGCCATGCTATTTTGAACATGATTGGAGTTCCACAATACCACTATTCGATTAAAGTTATGATTCTATTATGAAAAGGAAAGAAAATAATCGTACGAAGTGTGTTTCCCATTGATTTTAGTGAAAAAACTACAATTTTCTTTTTGCTATTTCTCAATTTATATGAAATATAAATCCATGCCATTTTGCACATGATTGGAGTACCTCATTCCCTACATTCTCACAACAATTTACTGTTCTATGTTGAATAGGACAGAAAATATTGCACAAAAGGTGTTTTCCCATTGATTTTAATGACAAAACTCCATTTTTCTTTTTGCTCAATGTCAATTTCTATTAAAGCTACAGCCATGCTGTTTTGCACATTATTGGAGTACGTCACCCCCTTCATTCTATCAAAAATCTTCTGTTTTATGTGGTATAGGAGAGAAAATATCACTTAAAGTGTTTTAATACCTATTTAAATGTAAAAACTAAATTTTTCTTGTTGCTATATCTCAATTTCTGTTAAAGCAACAGCCATGCCGTTTTGCGGAGGATTCGAGTACCTCATTCCCTAAATTATTGAAAAAAAATTACAAATCTATTTGATATAGAAGAGAAAATATTGCTCAAAGTGTCTTTTCCTATTGATTTAATTGTACATACTGCATTTTTCTTTTTGCTATATTTCAACATTCTGGATAAAAGTTATGATTCTATTATGTATAGGAGAAAAACTATCACACAAAATGCGTTTTGTTATTGTTTTTAATAGAAAAACTTTATATTTCTTTTTCTATATCTCAATTTGTTTTAAAGATACAGCCATGACGTTTTCCACATGATTGGAGTACCACATTCCCTACATTCTAACAAAACCTTGCAGGAGACAAAATGCACAAAGTGTGTTTTCCCTTTGATTTTAATGGAAAAACTTCATATTTCTTTTTGCTACATCTCAATTTCTTTTAAAGCTACAGCCATGCCGTTTTTCCAGTGAATTGAGTTCCACATTTCCAACATTCTTGCAAATATTTACTGTTCTATGTTGCATAGAAGGTAAAATATTTCATAAACTGTGTTTTCCTATTTATTTCAAGGTAAAACTTCATTTTTCTTCGTGCTATATCTCAATTTCTATTGAAGCCACAGCCATGCCGTTTTTCACATGACTGGAATGCCACATTTGCAACATTATGGAAAAAAGTTATGATTCTATAATGTATAGGAAAGAAAGTATGGCATAAAGTGTGTTTTGCTATGGATATTAATGGTCGAGTGGTTAATTTTGGTTAATTTTGATCATTTTCAGTGGGGTTTTTTTTAGAGAGATATTAGGAATATCTTTATTTGGATAGATTTAAGAATTTTCTTTTGATTTCGTTTGTCATAACGGGATTGCTGACGATTTTAAGTTGTTTTTGTACTCGTCCTAGGGGTCACCACGTGGTGTGATTTTGGCATGTTTAGACTTAACCTAACGAATTTTTTATTTAGTTTTCTTTATTGTGTTTAAATATATTTAAAGTGTCTGGGTTTATAATATGATATTGACTAAGATCTTATATTGATTAAGATCCTATTTATACAAAATATTAGTTTGGGTTGTCTGTCTTTGTTGTTGCTATTGAATTTTTGGGATTGTGGTGATTGTGAGTTTGTGTGTTAGGGTTACTTACCAGTGTTAGTCATGTGCGGCTACTCATTACACTTTCCTGACGGACTTGTCCATGTAACAGTGAGTGGTTCTTGTAACGTTTTGAGTGTTCTTATAATATTGTTTGGCATTTTCAATTGTTTAAGGGACCCCATTTTGATATTTATATCACTTATTTAGTTAAGTTGTGCAATACTTTGAGAGCTCAGCATATTAAAATGCCTCCAAAGAAAGCGTCAGAGTTTGGGGGTTGTAAGCCCTTAAGATTAGAGCTTGCTCAGATGAAAGCTGAGATATGTATTTTGAAGAATGCCATCTTGAACCCAAGTTCCCCAGTAGCTGGGAAACCCAAGGGTAGTGCAGGTTCTATAACTCCATCACCAAGTTCACCTAGTACATTGGTGATGGCATCAGGTGGCAAACCGGTCTTAAAAACAGATAGGACATCCCTGAGGGTAACACCTTGATTTTAATGATACTAATGGGCAAAAGGGAAATAATGCAGCAGGATGGTATAAAAGCCACTCCTGAATTGCATGGAAAGCTGGCTAAAGAAAAGAAAGCAGGGAATTTCAATATGCATGTCTCTATGCCAAAAGAATTTACTTTGGAGGGGTTAGCTCAGGTCAGTGATGGGAGTGCTGTGGTGGTGCAACACCATTTACCTGGTAAACCTGTCGTTATTATTGAGGACACATTTAAGGGGTGTTGATACTTGGACACTTCATGAAGGGCAAGATAGAGCATGTGTTAGTGTTGAATCTTTCCCTGATGCAAGATTAATGGACATAAGGGATAGGATTGGCAGTATATTGAAAGGGGCAAAGGAAGATTGTATGACAGTTCTACAACTAGGGTCAAATGACATAACCCAGGATAAACCTGCTATTGAAGTTCTTCAGGGAATTATTGATATAGCTAAGGAAGTTAGGAGATTCAGACCTAATTGTGCCCTATTATTGAGAGAATGGATAAAGGAAGACTAACTACAGCTAAGGCCAAATGGATAAAGTTCTCAGAAAGTAGTACTATTGGGGCAAAACTACTTGATTATAGGGCTTGTCTCTCAGATCTCCAGCAGAGGTTTGCTATGGATGGATTTCATTTCAATGCAAAGGCTGCTTTGAGGATAGGAAAAAAATTTAATAAATTTATTGCTGATTTTTTAGGAAAGGTACCAGGTCATCTCATTCCAGGCTAAAACACAATTCTCATAGGAAGGGGCTAATAGGTAGTATTAAGGAAGGGATAGGTAGGTTTCCAGCAGTAACTAACCCATTTACTTTTCTTGTGGTTAACTGCAGAAGCATAGTAAATAAAGTGGTTTAGTTCAATGCCCTGGCTGCAACATCAGATGCTAATATCATAATTGGAACTGAATCCTGGTTAGGGGAGATGTTAAATCCACAGAGATTTTTGCAGATAAGTATATAGTTTACAGAAAAGATAGGGAAACAGGTAGAGGGGGTGGAGTCTTTTTGGATATAGATAAATCCCTGGAAAGCTCTAGGGAATTGAGTTATGAAGAAGATTGTGAAATGCTATGTTGTTGTGTTACTGACTCTTTTGGTGGGGTGGATTTATGTTGCTGGGTTCTATCACCCTCCTGGTGATGATCCTCAACCTCTAATCAGACCTCTAATCAACCTCAACATCTAATCACAATCGCTGGAGCTTCTGCATCAAAGAAAAAAGGTCCCAATGATAATTCTTGGTGAGGACTTCAATTTACCAGGGTTGGATTGGGATAGCATGCAGCCCAATACAAATTCAAGTTTATCAGGGGCTCTAAAACTCTTTCTTGATCAAATGTTCTGTAATGGATAGGAACATATTGTGACCATGCCTACACATGAGAAAGGGGGAATTTTAGATTTAGTGTTCACAAATGTGCCCACCTCTATAAATAATGTAGAGTGTATTGAAGGAATTAGTGATCATGCTGTGGTTAAGGTGGAGATATTGAAAAGGTT
>JAAFCE010009127.1:25761409-25788349 GCA_013389805.1 Trigoniulus corallinus | reverse complement strand
AAAACAGCTTGGCTGTACCTTTAATAGATATTGAGATATAGCAAGTGGCAAAATGAGGTATTTCCATTGAAATGAATGGGTGTATCTTTCATGGAAATTCAGATATGTTATTGTTAATGTTAATGTACTGAGCTTTACATCCCCTAAACAGATGTACCCTTAGGTAGGGGATAGTGAGTGACATAATGTGAAATGAGAATAAAAGAAATGAGGTAGAGACAAGAGGAAGGGTAATGACAAGGGAAATGACTTGAGGTAATGACAAGAGAAAGGGTAAGGAATAAATGAAAAGGAAAGGGGAAAATTTTTTATTGTACAAGAATATAATAATGGAACTCAATATTTTGTAAAAATATAACACAAATAGTATATGCTGACAAGCTAAAATCCATAAAACTAAACATCAGTGAACGAATGAATAAAATTCAACAATATAATGTAAAATACATCAATTTTAAAATATGCTAAGAACAAGCTACAATGATCTGCCTTAATTATTTAAAATTCGAATAAATTAAATACAAAACCAAATAAACAATGAACCACAGGTGTGACAATTAATCCAGATCCCTGTAGCAATTTTAATGCACTTATACATACACTATAATTGTTAAAACTTACATTTTAACTATAATTTTCATCCAAATAATTAGCATAATTACTTTAGATTTTAAGTTTTCAGATGATGACAACAAGTCGTCCAACGTTAGCTCAAGATTTTTCAAAGCTCTTTTGAGATAAATATACTGGATTATTAGTATTCCCAGCCATTTCAAATCAATATTTCTGTCGTGAGTTTTGACCTGGAGAAAAGAATGCAAGTGTACTAAGCAGATATGCACTGTCTATGCGATGTGAACATAGTCAATGCAGCCACATAATCTGAGAATGAATTATGAACGTCCTCAAGGGTAAAACAGAAGAAGTACACCTCATACAACCACTATTATTGTGTTTATATTCACTACTGTTTAAGAACTTAATGTGCTACCATGCCAAATTGCAAATATGAAAAGGTCTACAACCAGACCAGCACATAATACTATAGGTGATAACTGGTTTTATTAATGATTGAAAAAGCAGAGTAAGCAATCAAGGAGTGTTTTGCATACCTTTTATATATACAATAGCATGGAATTCTCTCTTCACTTTTAAATATAAGTAATGCAAATGACTTGCAAATGTCCACTTGAAATCTAGGATTATACCAAAATCATGCCCAATTCCACTTCAGGGATACAATGAGCCATCTACAAATTAATATGGAAATGTTATAGGTGTGTGAATCCAATGAAATGATATTACCAGAGCTTTCCCTTACTTGACCACTAAATTATTAAAGGTCAGCCATTGTTCCACAAGTTCATCCAACAGTTCTGCTGACTGCTGATTCAACAGGATCTTTGAGAACTTCAGATCATCAGCAAATCCCAGACATGTTACCTTCAGTGGCATATTGGAATAAAGATCGTTCACAAAAATATTAAATAGAATTGGACAAAGGGCACTACCCTGCAGCAAGCCCACCTATTGCATATAATGATGGCTACTATCACACTGTCCAATTTGAACAAAATTTATCCTAAATCTGAGGTAGCTCTTTACTAGACCCAATAGATTCCCTGCTAGTCCATACTCAGCCAATTTTCATAATAGCAGACTTAATGGTACACTATCAAACGCATTGGAAAGATCAAGGTATATTGTGTCAACCTGTCGTCACTGTTTGAATGCCCTGTTAATCATATCCAAGTGCATTAGTAAATTGGTCTCAGTGAAATACCCCTTACAAAACCCATGTTGCTCAATACACAAAAAGGAGGTAGACCATAGCACAAGTTTAGAAGCAATTATGCACTCCAACACCTTGACAACAGGAGAGAGTATGGGAATGTGCCTATAACTGGACACATCTGAGTGTGCCACCTTCTTAAAAAGTTATTCTGCAGGCATTTAGTGAACAATTCAGCTAATACAAGTGCCAATAAGTCCTTAAAGGCCTTAATTAAAAAAGAGGCACTCCATCAGGACCCCAGAAAAGAGAGGGCTTTAACTTCTTAATAGCAATAAGGACCTCACCACATGAAATTTCATTTATATCCAATTAGTCCCCTCCTTCTAGTAAAGAGGAAGGGTGCGGAACATATCTATTAGAGGGGACAAAGGATTCCAAAAACTTACCAAAGTGATCCACAAAGGCATTACTGACTTCCTTTGGGTGTAAGACCAACTGGTCATTTTGAAACACATATTCATTCCAGCTCCTTTCATCAGTCATACACTTGTACTTCCGCCAAAAGGACTGGGTGGAATTTCTCTTTTGCAATAACTTTGCCAAGTATTCTTGCCATACTTGGATCAAAAGCTCTTTTACCCTAGCTCGTGCATTGGAGAAGCAATTCCTTGTTATTGGAGAAGGACGTTTTTTTATTTTCTGAATACAACTGCCTCTTTAACTTGATTAATTTGATCAATTCAGGATTAAAGCAGTGTGGATATTCTCTCAGGCGCCTACCTGTCCTAACATGAATAAACTTTCCTATAGCAGACCATAATAATCTGTAGAATAAAGCTACAGCTGCATTAGCATCAGAATTCGAGGCAACCATCTCCCATGGGGCTTTTGCAAGGCAATGATATAGTTTTATATAGTTGCCCTGGTACCATTTATAATGATATTGTTCTTCCATATCCTATCCACCCTGTCTTACCTTCTGACTAGCCCATTGAAGCATAAATAATAAAGCAGGGTGATATAAGTCTAATTTAGAAAGAGGGTCAACTTACTCATTTAATTATTCATGGATATCTGAAAAACACAAATCTAATAACCACCCCATAGAATTTTTAAACTAATTGAGTTGGGGTAGTTTTGTGAGCATGGATAGTGCAATCAGTGATCTAGCATTTGACCCCTGTGTCCACCCATAATAATATGGTGCTTTAACTGACCAATCTACAAGAGGGACATTGAAGTCCCCTATCACATTGGGGACAATCCTGATAATTTTACTGATAAAGAGTCAATCACAGAAGTAAATGTATCCATGGAGAGGGCTGGAGACAAGTAACAAGCCACTACTGTCAAATGGCAATGCTTTGACAGAGATATAGAAATACCTTAGATATGGTTTTTGAAACAGAGATTGGGGATAACATAAAAATCACTCCCTAGCGTTGTCTCATTTATAACAACTAACAGGCAACCACCAAAGTAAGAATTTAACTTATCCTGTCGAAAAACCACATAGTTAGGTGGGAAATAAGCATTTGAGCTAATTTTAATTTCCCCAGACAGCCAAGTTTCAGAGACCACAACAATATCATATTGCACAAGAATAATATTTGCCAAGAATGCATCACCCTTAGAGGGCATTCTTCTTACATTTTGATAACATATGGATATCTGTGTTAAATCCATCAAGGAGAAGTGGCTATAGGGTTTACCTCTTGCAGCCTAGAATGATCTGCACTGCCTGATCTGGATACAGTGTCAAAGGCAGCCCCTATTACCATTTTTTCCTGTACCATTTAATCATGCAAGATGCCAAAAAACTTCTTAATTAGTGCATTTTCTGGCCACAGATCAGCTGAGTTTAGTGAATCAGGGTCTGTGCCCACATAATTAATATAAAAGGAAGTATAGGTATTATGCTTAGTCTTTAATTGATCAATATACCCCTGACAATCCTTCCTAAGGTCAAAGAGATGGTGGTGAATTTTCTCACACGATGTATCTACCTTAAGGTGAGATAAAAAGAATCTTTATACTGGAACTGTTGGCTGTGCTTAAAAATAGGAAAATGTACCTGTAGACCTAATAGGGAGGGAAAGGTTATTCATATCTCTGACTGTATTTAATGTTGTTCAACTAGCCCTAGGCTTCACCCTACAGAACTTATGAGTATGCTTATGAGGAGGGATATTATCTTCATTAGAATAAGTAGTCACAAGGCTAGAATCCTGTGCAGCCTTAGGGACATTTGCTCCCTTAGCAATGGCAGAAGCATTTGAGCCCCTTGTCCCAAGAAGTGAAGACAAGGTGGCCATCTCTGCTCTAAATTCAGACAACTCTTAACGTAATAGCTGAATTTCCTGCACAATAGTATTATTTGAGTCTAGGAAATCCTTTAGAACTTGGGTAAGACTGGAGAGTGGAGCCATACTTTCTGCAATAGTTTTTGATACTACTGATATTGATAGTGATTCAAATTCTCTGGGTAAGTTAGCCGTCCCCCTGATGTCTAATACCTAGATCCCCAGAACCTCCTGACTTAACTGGGGTATTATCATTCTGTGAAAACAAGCAAGCATGACATTTAACATTTGGTGCCAATAATTAAGCATCAGTAGAGGTCACATTAATGCAATAGATATGGGTTTTCCTCAAACAAAACCAAACATTTCAGTGCCACATTCCATAGTAAAATATTATTTCCACAAGTTAAGGATGATGTAGTTCCTTTGAGGGCCATAGTATTCCAGGTAAACCCCCTGACAAAGTGACAGCAGACGAAAACAATAATTGCAGGCAAAAGCGCCCTTGCTAAGTAGCTCCACTAATTTCCAGAATTGCTCCTGCTACTCAGCTACTTCAGATATCAAAAGCACTCCAAATACTTAGCTTCTACAAATGCAGACGACTGTGTTCAATAGGCAATGTGACTTATAGTCAAACAGCGCAAAACCAAAGAATGTCCAGGCCTTTCCAGGGCGGCTGTTCAGCTAAAAATACTCTTGGATGTCTTATATAGTTACACACCCAACCAAACAAACTGATAAATGAGATTTACTTGTTGGATAAAACTTAATACAGAAAGCAACAAAACGTTACAACTGAGATTTATGCCACTTAGTGGGCGTTTTTAATTGGGAAAATGCAATACGTGCATTTTGTCTCCTACACATGATAGAATTGCAAATATTGGCCAGAATGTATGGAATGCAGACCTCCTATCATGTGAGAAATTGCATTGCTGCAGCTTTAATAGAAATTGAGATATAGCAAAAAAAAATGGAGTTTTTACATTGAAATCAATTTAAAAACACAATTTGTGTGATATTTTCTCTCATATAAAACATAGAACTGTGAATGTTTGCATTTATGTAGGTATTGAGGTACATCAATCATTTTCAAAATGGCATGGCTGTAGCTTTAATAGAAATTGAGATATAGAAAAACGAGAAACGCAGTTTTTACATTGAAATCTATGGATAAACACACTTTCTGCAATATTTTTTTCCCATACATAATAGAGTCAAAACTTTAATCCAGAATGTATTTGAATGTGGTACTCCAATCATGTGCAAAACGGCATGGCTGAAGTTAAATGGAAATTAAGATTCAGGAAAAATGAAAAATTAGTTTTTAACATTGAAATTAATGGGAAAACATGCAATGTGCAATAATTTCTCTCCAATCCAACATAGAACTGGAAATTTTTATGAGAATGTAGGGAATTCTTTTCCAATACATAATAGATTCATAACTTTTTTCCAGAATGTATTTGAACATGGTACTCCAATCCTCTGCAAAATAACATGGCTTTAGCTTTAATAGAAATTGAGATATACGAAAAGGAAAAATGTCGTATTTACATTGAAAACAATATCAAAGCTTCTAGTGCGATATTTTTCTTCTTATACACCTTGGAACAAAAAATATTTGTGAGAATGTCAGGAATGAAGTACTCTAATCATGTGCAAAACAACATGGCTGTAGCTTTAATGGAAATTGAGATATAACTAAAAGAAAAATGGAGTTTTTACATTATAATCAATGGAATGACACACTTTATGCAATATTTTCTCCCCTACCCAACATACAACTGTAAATTGTTGTGAGAATGTGCAGAATGGGGTACTCCAATCATGTGGAAAATGTCACTGCTGTAGCTTTAATAGAAATTTACATATAGCAAAAAGAAAAATGCAGTTTTTATATTGAAATAAATGGGAGTAGCTTTAGAAGAAATTGAGATGAGGCAAAAGGAAAAATGAAGTACTTCCATTTAAAATGAATGAGTAAACACACTTTGTGCAATATTTTCTCTCCTAAACAACATAGAAATGTAAATTTTGATGAGAATGTAGGGAATGAGGTACTCCAAAAATTTAGAAAACGTCATAGCTGTAGCCTGAATAGAAATTGAGATATAGGAAAAAGAAAAATGGAGTTTTCCTATTAAAATCCAAGGGAAAACACAATTTGTGCGCTGCTTTCTAATCTATACAACATCGATCTGTAATTTTTTTGCAAAAATGTAGGAAATGTCGTACTCCAAAAATGTGCAACATGGCATGGCTGTAGCTTTAATAGAAATTGAGATATAGCTAAAAGAAATATGAAGTTTTTTATTAAAATCAATAAGAACAAGCAATTTGTGCATTTTGCCTCCTATACATGATAGAACTGCAAATTTTGGCCAGAATGTAGGGAATGTGGTAATCTAATAGGGTGCCAAGTGTCAGGGCTGAGTCTGTAATAGAATTTGAGATATAGCAAAAAGGAAAAATGAAGTTTTTACAATGAAAACTTTGGGAAACAAACTTTGTGCGCTACTTTCTCTCCTATACAACATAGAATGGTAACTTTTAATGATTATTTAGATAATGAGGTACTCCAATAATGTGCGAAACGGCATGGCTGTAGCTTTAATAGAAATTAACATATAGCAAAAAGAAAAAATGGAGTTTTTACATTGAAATCAATGAGATATAGGAAACGAAATATCACACTTTGTGTGATATTTTCTCTTTTATACATAATAGAATAATAACTTTTATCCAGAATGTTGAGAATGTGATACAAAAATAATGTGCAAAATGGGATGGCTGTAGCTTTATTAGAAATTTAGATAAAGCAACAAGAAAAATGGAGGTTTTACATTGAAATCAATGTGAAAAAACACGTGATGTGATATTTTCTTTATTACACTACATAGAACTGCAAATTTTAGCGAGAACGTACGAAATGATATACTTAAATCATGTGCAAAATGGAATGTCTGTAGCTTTAATAGAAATTTAGATATTGCAAAAAGAAAAATGGAGTTTTTACATTGAAATCAATGGTTTTTACATTAAAATTAGTGTGGTATTCCTTCAGTTCTAATCAAGGCTTTCCAGGATTTGATATCATCTATCCTAGCATAGTTTTTTACCTCATGCTTACAAACTGAGACTGTTTCTCATATTTGAAGGACCATCCATGTATTGCTTGTTTTTAAAACTTGATTGAGGGTTATTATGCTCAATTACTGCTTAATTTCAATTTTATCACCTTTTGCAATGATCTTAGATAAAATTATTTGGGTTAAATTGGATTCTTGCAGTAGAAGATTTTTACACCCTGCCCAACATGGTTTTCGAGCCAATAAGTCAACTGAATCTAATTTATTGATGCACATTGTCAATATAAAAAACGCATTTCAAATATGGCGGCAGTTAGATTCACTATATTTTGATACACTGTCCATTCCATTAGTATTGAAAAAATAAGAGTTGTATGATTTATAAGGGGATTTACAAAGTTTCATAGGACATTATTTATCAGAATGTTACAACTATGTTAAAATTGGGGGCGTTTTGAGCCAGAATCATTATCAACAAGTGATGGCTCTTCCTAAGGGCAGTACCTTAAGCTTGTTGCTATTTAATATTGATATTAATGATCTTTTTGAACAATTTAGCTCTCAGGTCATTCCTTTGGCATTTGTTGATGATCTGAAGCTTTCTAATGAGATGGTTTATTTTGATACTGCAAAAGTCCTAAATGATTTCCTTCAAGTAGTTAAGCAATGGCTGTTGTCAAATAACTTGTCATTAAACTACAACAAATCTGCAATTATAACCTTTCACAGGACGCGTTCCCATAAATTATACTCCTATTCATTTTTTAACGGGGTACCTTTTCCATATATATATATATATATATATATATTCGTTTAATGATTTTGACATAGTTTCATATACAGAATTAACCTATCAGATACATCTTCACCAGGTTTTTTAAGGAAGAACGGATCTATGCAGTTTTGCAGAATATTAAGGGTATGTATTTTTCCATGGACTCCAGTCCTTGTTGTTGGATTAACTGATGAAAACAATCGTCACATGTAAGCTTATGTTTTGGTCTACTTTTGGCCATTCCCTACTTTCAAATTAAATAATTTAGATGACAAAGCATTAAATATTTATCCAGCCACAGATAGGGGTGTAACAATATCTCTGAATGTCCCACAAATATTTTCTGGAATTGTTTGGCTTTACCACCTTTAAAACAATAATATAAATTTTGCAGATATACTTTATCGACTGTGTATAAGAGTTCCAAGTCATGGTTAACATCGAAGGCAACTTTCTGTGGTTGCAGGAGGCATGAAGAGCCCAATATCTCAGGCTCAATGAAAGTTTAAAAGTATGGCCCTGGGTATTGATGGTTTAATTTTACCCCTTTACATCTTAAAAAGAAAAGTAAAATCTTATTAAAGTAATAACTTGAAATAGGAATGAAACAATCTGGTGCTAATTGGATTAATTTGTTATGTTATAGAACACTTTTAGTAAAATTTATTTTTAAAAGAATCTTGATCTAGAAATTCGGATTACAGTATTCAGGTATTAGGTTTTCATTTTTACTATGTTTAAGAATATATTGTAAATTATTTCAGCTCATTTTATGTAAATTTATTATAATTATCCATGTTTTAAAATTTTTTGTCGTTTTTTATACATTGAGTGCACCTGTGGTTCCATTTTCTTGTACAAGCTAATGGATCAAAATCTCAAAATATAATTACTAAATTTTGATTAGCAAAGGAAAAAAACCAATGCTTAAGCTGTTTCATCTTTCTCGCATAACCAATCCACTTAATTAGGGATCTTTCTGTTATAGAGGATGTTATAATAATAAGTAATAATAAAACATAGAAATGTAAATTCTTGAGAGTATATAGGGAATTAGAGTACTCGAATCATGTGCAAAACGGCATTGCTGTAGCTTTAAAAAAAATTGAGATATATCAAAAAGAAAAAAAGACATTTTAAATTGAAATCAATGGTAAAACACACTTGGTGCAATATTTTCTCTCCTACACATAATAAAACTGTAAATTTTTGTGAAAATGTAGGGAATGAGGTACTCTAATCATGTGCAAAACGGCATGGCTGTATCTTTAATAGAACTTGAGATATAGCAAAAAGAAAAAAAAGAGTTTTTCCATTGAAATCAGTGGAAAAAACTTTTTGTGATATTTTCTTTCCTATACATGATACAATCATAAACATTTATCCAGAATGTTTGGAATGTCATACTGCAATCATGCGCAAAACGGCATGGCTGTAGCTCTAATAGAAATTGAGATAAAGCAAAAAAATATTGGTTTTAACTTGATATCAATAGGAATACACACTTTGTGCGATATTTTCTAACCTATCAAACATAGAACTGTAAATTTTTGTAAGAATGTAGATTAATTAGGTACTCAAATCATGTGCAAAATGGCATGGATGTAGCTTTAATTGAAATTGAGGTATAGCAAAAATAAAATTGGAGTTTTTACATTGAAATTAATAACAAAACACACTTTGTGCGATATTTTCTAACCTATCAAACATAGAACTATAAATTTTTGTAAGAATGTAGATTAATTAGGTACTCAAATCGTGTGCAAAACGGCATGGCTGTAGCTTTAATTGAAATTTAAATATAGCCAAAAGAAAAATGAAGTTTTTACATTGAAATCAATCGAAAAACACACTTTGCGATTTTTTCTCTACTATACAAATATAAAACTGAAAATTTTTGCAAGAATGTAGGGAATGCGGTACTTAAATCTGTTGCAAAACGTAATTGCTGTAGCTTCAATAGAAATTCAGACATAGCAAAGAGAGAATTGGATTTTACATTGAATTCAATGGGAACACACACTTTGAGACATATTTTCTCTACTATACAACATAGAAATTTAAATTTTTGTGATAATGAAGGGAATGATATACTCCAATCGTGTGGAAAACGACATGGCTGTAGCTTTAATGAAAATTTAAGATATAGCAAAAAGAAAAATGGAGTTTTTTTGGAGAAAAATGGAGTGATATTTTCTTTTCTATACAACATAAGACTGTAAATTTTTGCGATAATTTAGGGAATGAGGTACTCCAATCTGGCGCGAAGCACAACTGCTGAAGCTTACATAGAAATTCAGATGTAGTAAACGGAAAAATGGAGTTTCTATATTGAATTAAATGGGAAAACACACTTTGTGCCACATTTTCTCTCCTATATAACATTAAACTGTAAATTTAAGTGATAATGCAGGGAATTAGGTACATTAATCGTGTGTAAAATGGCATAGCTTTATCTTTAATAGAAATAAAAAGAGAGATAAAAGAAATATTAAGTTTTTTTTATTGAAATTTAAGGGAAAACACACTTTGAGTGAAATTTACTCTTCTATACAACACAGAACTGTAAATTTTGGTGAGAATGACGTGAATGACATACTCCAATCTAGTTCAAAAATGCATGGCTGTAGCTTAAATAGAAGTAAAGAAATTGCAAAATGAAAAATGGAGTTTTTAAATTGATATTATTGGAAAACACACATTGTGTGATATCTTCTCTCCTATGCAACATAGAATGGCATGGCTATAGGTTTAATAGAATTTCAGATATGGCAAGAAGAAAAATGGAGTTTTTACATAGAAATCAATACAAACACACACTTTGTGCGATATTCTCTTTCATGTACATAATAGAATAATACCTTTTATCCAGAATGTTGGGAATGTGGTACTCCAATCATGTGCAAAATGGTATGGCTGGTGGTTTAATAGAAATTGAGATATACCAAATAGAAAAATAGAGTTTTTACATTGAAATCAATGTTAATATGCACGTTGTGCATCTTGTCTCCTATACGTGATAGACCTGCAAATTTACTTCAGAATGATGGGAATGTGGTACTCCAATCATGTGCAATCATTAGCTGAAAAAGACAATGAGATATAGCAAATAGAAAAAATGAAGTTTTCATTTTAAAATCAATAGGAAAACACACTTTGGCGATATTTTATCACTTATAAAACATAGAATTGTAAATCTTTGCTAGAGTGTAGGAAATGAGGTACTTCATGTGCAAGACAGCATGGCAGTAGCATTAATAGAAATTGAGATATGCAAAAAGAGAAATTCAGATTTTATATTGAAAACAGTGAGGAAAACACACTTTGTCCGATATTTTTTCTCCTCTAGAACATAGAACTGTTAATTTTTGCTTCAAGGTTTGGAGTGGGGCACTCCAATCTTGTGCAAATCGGCATGGCTGTAGCTTTAATAGAAATTGAGATTTAGCAAAAAGAAAAATGGAATTTTTGCATTAAAATCAATAAGAAATCACACTTTGTGCGACGTTTTCTCACCTATAAATTGTAAATTTTTTCTAGTGTAGGGAATGAAATATTTTAATCATGCGCAAGACCGCATGGCAGCACTTTTAATAGAAATTGAGATATGCAAAAATAAAAATAGAGATTTTACGTTGAAATCAGTGGGATAACACACTTTGTGCGATATTTTCTCTCTCTTATACAACATAGTACTGTAAGATTTTGCGAGAATGTAGGTTAATACATCTTCAAATCATGTGCAAAACGGCATGGCTGTAGCTTTAATAGAAATTGAGATTAAGAAAAACGAAAAATGGAGTTTTTACATTTAAATCAATGGGCGATATTTTCTCTCCTATGCAACAAAGAGATGTATATTTTTGCGAGAATGTAGGAAATCAGGTACTCCAATGATGTGCAAAGCGGCAAGGCTGTAGCTTTAATAGAAATTTAGATGTATCAAAAAAATATAGAGATTTTACGTTCATATAAAAAGGAAAACTCCCTTTTTGCGATATTTTTTTTCCTATATGTAATAGAATCATAACTTTTATCAATAATGTTAGGAATATGGTACTTCAATCATGTTCAAAGCGGCATGGCTGTAGCATTAATAAAAATTGATATATAGAAAAAAGAAAAATGTTTTTTTTTAAATCAATGAGAAAACACACTTTGAGCGATATTTTCTCTCCTATAAAACATAGAACTGTAATTTTTTTCAAGAATGCAGGCAATGAGGTACTCCAATATAGTGAAAAACGCCATATATGTAGCTTTAATAGAAATTGAGACATAGCAAAAAGAAAAATTGTTTTTAATTTGAAATTAATAGGAAAACACACTTTGTGTGATATTTTCTCTCCTATACAACATAGAACTGTAAATTTATGTGAGAATGTGGGGTACGTGGTACTCTAATTATGTGCAAACTGGCATAGCTGTATCTTAAGTAGAAATTGAGATAAAGCAAAAAGAGAAATGAAGTTTTTCTACGTAAATCAATGGGAAAACGCATATTGTGCATAGAACTGCAAATTTTTCCCAAAATGTAGGTAATGTGGTACTCCAATCACGGGCAAAAAGACATAGCTGGAGCTATATTAGAATTTGCGATGTAGCAAAAAGAAAAATGAAGTTTTTACATTGAAATCTATAGGAAAACACACGTTGTGCGATATTCTCTCTCTTATTCAACACAGAACTATGTTTTGTAGCGAGAATGTAGGGAATGAGGTACTCCAAACATGTGCAAAATGGCATTGCTGAAGCTTTAATAGAAATTGAGATAAAGCGAAACGAAAAATGTAGTGTTTACGTTGATATCAATGGTAAAACACACTTTGTGCAAAATTTTTTCCTATACAGCATACAACTGTATATTTTTGCAAGAATGTAGGGAATGAGGTACTCCAATCAGCTGTAAAGCGGCATGGCTGAATGTTTAAAAAAAATTCGTTATAGCAAAAAAAAATGGAGTTTTTACATTGAAATCAATTTGAAAACACAGATTTTTCGATATTTTCTCTCCCATTAAACATAGAAGTGTAAATTTTTTAAAGATATTAGGGAATCAGGTGCCAAAATCATGTGCAAAATGGCATAGCTGTAGCTTTGATAGAAATTGAGATATACTGTGGCAAAAAGAAAAATGGAGTTTTTAAATTGAAATCATTGGAAACTCACACTTTGTATGATATTTTTTCTCCTAAGCAACATAGAACTGTAAATTTTCCTGAGAAGGTAGGGAATGAGGTATTCCAATCATTTGCAAAACAACATTGTTGAAGCTTTAACAGAAATTGAGATGCAGCAAAATGAAAAATCGAGTTTTAACATTGAAATCAATGGGGAAACTCACTTTATGCAACATTTCTCTCCTATACAACATAAAACTTTAAATTTTTGAAAAAATGTAGGGAATGAGGTACTCCAACCATGTGCAAAACGGAATGGCTGTAGCTTTAATTGAAATTGAGATATAGCAAAAATAAAAATAGAGTTTTTATATTTAAATCAATAGGAAAGTGCACTTTGTGCGATATTTTCTCTTCTATTCAAGATAGAAATGTAAATTTTTGCCACAATGTAGGATATGAGGTTCTCAAATCATGTGCAAAACGGCATGGCTGTTGCTTTAATAGAAATTGAGATATAGCAGAAAGAAATATGAATTTTTTTCATTGAAATCATTGCAAAAACACACATTGTGTGGTATTTTCTCTCATATCATACATAGAACTGTAAATTTTTGCAAGAAAGGAGGGAAAGGTACTGCAATGATGTGCAAAGTGGCATGGCTGTAATTTTTATAGAAACTGAGATATAGCAAAAAGAAATTTTAAAGTTTTTCATTGAATTTCAGAGCAAAATGCACATTGTTCAATACTTTCTTTCCTATACATAACAGAACCACAAATTTTAGCCAGAATGTAGGGAATGTGGTACTCCAATCATGTGCAAAACGGCATGGCTGCAGTCTTAATAAAAATTTAGATAAAGCAAAAAAGAATAAGAGAGATTTTCTATTGAAATCAATGAAAATACATACTTTATATGAATTGAATAAGAACTGTTAATTTTAGAGAAGATGCAGGGAATGAGGTACTCCAATCTGGACCAAAACGTCATGGCTGTAGCTTTAGTAGAAAATGAGATATAGCAAAAGGAAAAATGGTTTTTACATTGTAATCAATAGGAAAACACACTTTGTGGGATATTGACTCTCCTATACAACATAGAACTGTAAATTTTTGTAAGAATGTAGGGAATGAGGTACTCCTATCATGTGCAAAATGGCATGGCTGTAGCTTTAAAAGGAATTGAGATATAGTAAAAAGAATAATGGAGTTCTTCCATTGAAATCAATGGGAATACACACTTTCTGCGATATTTTCTCTTCTATACAACACAGAAATGTGAATTTTTGTTAGAATGTAGGGAATAAGGCACTCAAATCATACGCAAAACGGTATGCCTGTAGCTTTAATAGAAATTTAGATATAGCAAAAATAAAAATGGAGTTCTTCCATTGAAATCAATGGGAATACACACTTTGTGTGATATTTTCTCTCCTATCCAACATAGAACTGCAAATTTTAGCTAGAATGTGGGTTATTTTGTACTCCAATTATGTGCAAAACAGCATGGCTGTAACTTTAATAGAAATTGAGATATACCATTAAGAAAAAAAAGTTTTTGCATTAATATCAATGGGAAAACACACTCTGTGTGGTATTTTCTCTATATACAACATGGGACAGTAAGTTTTTGAAAAATGTAGGAAATGAGGTACCCCAATGAGGTGAAAAACGGCATGGCTGTACCTATAATAGAAATTGAGATATTGCAAAAAGAAACATGAATTTTTATCCATTTAAATCAATAGGAAAACGCACTTAATGCATTTTGTCTCCTATACATGATAGAAATACAAATTTTTGACTAGAATATAGGGAATGTGGTACTCCTATTATGTGCAAAACGGCATTGCTGCAGCATTTATAGAAATTATTATTATTAGAGATAATGTTAACATCCTCGATAACATGTACCATGACCCTTAAGATGGTGTTAGGGGAAGGAAATTCCAAGTCAGCGGAAATAACTTAAGGTGGAACGTGGATATGGGCTGGGGAGATGTTAGCCACGAGGGTTTCTTCTCAAAAATGTCAAGTAGTGATTATGTCTATTGAAATACTTTGTGATGTAGGTGATTATTGAACTACCCTATGATGCCAGGGTTACATTTTTGGAGTTTAGTGACTATTTAGAGCATTTAATATTATGGCAGTTACTTTCTTCTTAAATGAAGATTTAGATAGCAATAAATCATCAATTGATAGCTTTAGGAAATTAAAGTCATTTTTGGCAGAAAAAAATTGGGTTCTTAAGGTCCCCAGGGTGTGTAAAAAAGTTGGTCTGTTGTGAAAATCTACTAGATACATGTATTTGTAAGTCCCTTAATACCTCTGGAGAATCAATGTTCTGGATCCAAAGCAGATAAAGCCATAAAACCCTTACATAAGAATTATATTGTGTCAGGTTAAGGATAGAAGGAACAACCTCTCTGTGCTGTGCCCCTGCCCTGCTTAGGTTCTAATCAGTCCTTAAGGCCTTATCATGAATCTTTAGGATCTTAGCAAAGCTTGTTAAATAGTAATCTATAATTAGTTAGGCCGCCCCTGGAATAACTGTGCTTGTAATTGTCACATATAGGACAAGCCCTTAGCATATATTATTGCATTATAGGCTCTTTTATTTGAAGTAATACATGGTGCACATGGAGCTTAAAGGTCAGTTTCATGTCCAGAAAGACACCAAGGTCCTTCATCATGATAACGTGGGGGACTAATTAGCCATCTGCAAACATGTATGGATGAAAACTTGGCGACTTGATTGAATATTACAAAATTATTAGAGTCTTTTTCTAATTCACCACTAGCAGATTTTTACTTAGCCACCTTTCCAAGCTTGTGATTCCTGTAACATAACTGGAATTAAAGATATCCATAACTGGAATGTTGCAGTACCTCATTACCTGCACTCTTGCAAAAATTTACAGTTCTACATGGTATAGGATTGAAAATATCGCACAAAGTGTGTATTTGCATTGATTTCAATGTAAAGACTCCATTTTACTTTCTTCTCTATCGTAATTCTATTAAAGCTACAGCCATCGCGTTTTGCACATGATTGGGGTTCCACATTTCTAACATTCCGGATAAAAGGATTGATTTAATAAAGACAATCTCCATTTTTCTTTTTGATATATCTCAATTTCTTTTAAAGCTACAGCCATGCAGTTTTGCACATGATTGGGGTACCACATTCTCAACATTCTAGAAAAAAAGTAATGATTTTATTATGTATATAGAGAAAATAATGCAAAAAGTGTGTTTTTCCACTGATTTCAATGTAAAAACTCCATTTTTCTTTTTGCAATATCTCAATTTCTAATAAAGCTGCATTCACGTGCAAAACAGCATGGCTGTAGCTTTAATAGAACTTCAGAATCAATAAGAAAATATACTTTGTGCTATATTTTCTTTCATATACAACATAGAAATGTAAATTTTTGCAAGAATGTAGGGAATGAGGTACTCCAATCGGGTGCAAAACGTCATGGCTGCAGCTGTAATAGAAATTGAGATATTGCAAAACAAAAATGGAGTTTTTACATTTAAATCAATGAGAAAAAACACGTTTTGCGATATTTTCTCTCCTATACATAATAGAACAACAACTTTTATCCAGAATGTTGGGAATGTGGTACTCCTATTGTGTGCAAAACGGCATGGTTGTAGCTTTAATAAAAATTGATATATAGAAAAAAGAAATATGATTTTTAATTCGAAATCAAAGAGAACACACACTTTGTGCTATATTTTCTCTCCTATACCACATAGAAATGTAAATTTTGGCGAAAACGTAGGCAATGAGGTACTCCAATATACTGGAAAACGTCACATATGTAGCTTTAATAGAAATTTAGAAATAGCAAAAATAAAAGACGTTTTTACTTTGAAATCAATGGGAAAACACACTTTGTGTGATATTTTCTCTCCTATAAAAAATCGAACTGTAAATTTTTGCAAGAATGTAGGGAATAAGGTAATCCAATCATGGGCAAAACGGCATGGCTGAAGCTTTAATAGAAATTGAGATATAGCAAAAAGAAAAATGGAATTTTTACATTGAAATCAATAAGAAATAGGCTTTGTGCTATGTTTTCTCTCCTATACAACAAAGAACTGTACATTTTTGAAAGAATGTAGGGAATGAGGTACTCCAATCATTTGCAAAATGGCGTGGTTGTAGCTTTAAAAGAAATTAAGATAAAGTGAATAGAAAATGGAAGTTTTTTTCGCAAAATAAATGGGAAAACGCACATGTGCATTTTGTCTCCTATACATGATAGAACTGCAAATTTTGGCTGGAGTGTAGGGAATATGGTGCTTCACTTATTTGAAAAATGGCATGGCTGTAGCTTTAATAGAAATTGAGGTATAGCAAAAAGAAAAATGTAGTTTTCACATTGAAATCAATGGAAAAACACAGATTGTGCAATATTTTCTTTCCTATACATAATATAATCATAAATTTTATCCAGAATATTATGAAAGGTGTACTCCAATCATCTGTAATACAGCATGGCTGTAGATTTATTAGAATTTGAATTATAGCAAAAAGAAAAATGAAGTTTTCACATTGAAATCAAATGGAAAACACACTTTGTGTGATATTTTTTCTCCTATACATAATAGAATCATGACTGTTATCCAGAATGTTGGGATTTTTGTACTCCAATCGTGTGCAACACGGCGTGGTTATAGCTTTTATAGAAATTGAGATATAGCAAGTAGAAAAATGGAGTTTTTCATTGACATAAATGGGGAAAAATATTTTATTTTCTATGCAACATAGAACTGTAAATTTTTGTGAGAATGTAGGAAATGAAAAACTCCAATCATGTGCAAATCGGCATGGCTGTAGCTATAAACAAAATTGAGATATGCCAAATAGAAAAATGGAATTTTCACATGGAAAGCAATGGGAAAACACACTTCGTGCAATAATTTCTCTCCTATGCAATGTATAACTGTGAATTTTTTTGCAAATGTAGGGAATGAGGTACTCCAATCATGTACAAAACGGCATTGCTGCAGCTTAATAAGAAATTGAGATGTAGCAAAAAGAAAAGTGGCGTTTTTACATTGAAATCAGTGTGGTATTCCTTCAGTTCAAATCAAGGCTTACCAGGATTTCATATCACCTATCCTAGCAGAGTTGTTCACCTTATGCTTACAAATTCAGACTGTTACTCAGATTTGGAGGACTGTCCATGTATTGCCTATTTCTAAAGTGGAATGAGGGCGAGTATGGTCAATTAACACCCAATTTATTTTTTATCACGTTTTTAAAAGATCTTAGAAAAGATTATTTAGTCTAAATTGGTTTGTTGGAGGAGAAGATTTTTACACCCTTCCCAACATGGTTTTCAAGCCAATAAGTCAACGGAAACTATTTAATTGATGCACATTGAAAATATAGCAATGCCATTCAAAAAAGGCACTTGTAACATTCACTTTATTTAGATATTTATAGAGCCTTTGAATAAGTGTCCATTCCATTACTATTAAAAAAATATAAGTGATATGTTTTATCAAGAGATTTACAAATATTCATAGGACATAATTTATCAGAACGTTACAACTATGTTAAAATTGGGGGCGTTTTGAGCCAGAATCATTACCCACAAGTGATGGTTTTTCCTTAGGGCATTACCTTAAGCATGTTGCTATTTAATATGATCTTTTAGCCCAATTTAGCTCTTAGGTCAATTTATTGGCCTTTACTGATGATAAGAAGCTTTCTAAAGAGGTAGTTGATGTGGATACTGCAAAAGTACTTAATGATTTCCTTCAAGTAGTTGAGCAATAGCTTTTGTCAAATAACTTGTCATTAAACTATCACAAATCTGCAATTATAATTTTTCACAGGACATGTTTTCCTATACTATCCCCCTATTCATTTTTGAACAGGGTACATGTTTCCTGTGTACATTTGAATAGAGATTTGAGCATAGTATTGGATACAAAATTTACCTATCAGTAATAACTTCACAAATATATATTTAAAGGTTAAACAGATCTATGAAGTTGTGCAGAATATTAAGGGTATGTATTTTTTCCAAGGATTCCAGTCCTTGTTGTTTGATTGCCTAATTAAACTAATCATCAGATATGGACTTATGTGTTGGTCTACTTCTGGCCAATACCTGCTTTTGAAATCGGCAATTTTACATGACAAAGCAATGCATGTTGATCCAGCCCCAAGTAGGGGGTTTAACAATATCTCTGAATGTCCCAAAAATGGAGGCTCTTTCATTCAGAAATCTTATAATATTTTCGCGGATTGTTTGGCTTTACCACCTCAGGGATCATGGTCTAAATTGTACAGATTTACTTAATCAACTGTGTATAAGAGTTACAAGTCATGTTTCACATCAAAGGAAATATTTTGTAGTTGAGAGGACTTGAGTAACCCAATACATAAGACTGAATGGGACTTTAATAATATGGCCCTTGGTATTGATGATTTATCTAATCCCTTTTATATATTAAAAAGAAAAGTTAAATCTATTTTTAAGCAATAAATTGAAATAGGGATGAAACTATCTGATGCTAATTGGATTGGCTTATTATGTTATAGAACATTTTAATTAAAATTTATTTTAAAGTAATCTTGATCTGCGAATTCGGTTTTCTGGTATTCACATATTGGGTTTTCATTTTTACTATGTTTTAGAATATATTGGAAGTTATTTTAGTTTATTTTATGCAAAGTTATTAAAATTATGCTTTTTAATTTGTACACCATGAGTGCAACTGTTGTTCCATTTTCTTGTACAATTAAATGTATTAACATCACAAAAAACAATTACTAAATTTTGATTAGCAAGGTGGAAAACTAATGATTAAGTTGCTTCCTCTTTCTTGCCCCACAAATCCACATCATGATGGATCTTTTGGTTATAGTGGATGTCATAATATTATGTAATAATGATAATATGTAATGATAGAACGTAAAACTGTAAATTTTTGAAGGAATGTAGGGAATGAGGTTCTGCAATGATTTGCAAAACGGCATGGCTGTAGCTTTAATAGGAATTGAGATAAAGTAAAAAAAATGGAGTGTTTATATTGAATGTGCAATGCATTCTCTCCTATACAAAATCGAACTGTAAATGTTTGTGAGAATTTAGGGAATAATGTACACCAATAATGTGTACAACGAGAAGGCTGCTGCTTTAATAGAAATTGAGATATAGCAAATAGAAAAATTGAGTTTTTACATTGAAATAAATGGAAAAACGCAATTTTTCAAATATATTTTCTTTCCTATACATAATAGAATCATAACTTTAATTTAAAATGTTGGGAATGTGGTACTCAAATCATGTGCAAAACGTCATGGCTGTAGCTTTGATAGAAATTGAGATATAGCAAAAAGAAAAATGGAGTTTTTACATTGAAGTAAATAGGAAAACAAACTTTGTGCGATATTTTCAATCCTATACACGTCATAGCTGCAGCTTTAAAAGAAATTGAGGTATAGCAAGAAGAAAAATGAATTTTTTACAGAGAAATAAACACACATTGATTTTCTCTCATATACCACTTAGAACTGTAAATTTTTTTGAGAATGTAGGGAATGGGGTGCTCCAATCATTTTAAAAAATACATGGCTGTAGCTTTAATAGAAATTGAGATAAAGTAAACAAAAAAATGGTTTTTTAACTTTGAAATCAAATTGGAAAACGTGCTTTTTGTTATATTTTCTCTTCTATTCAACATAGAACTGTAAATTTTTGCAAGAATGTAGGGAATGAGGTACTGCTATCATATGCAAAACGGCATGGCTGTAGCTTATATAGAAATTGTGATATAGCAAAAAGATAAGTAGAGTTTTTACTTTGAAATCAATAAAAAACATATGATGCAATATTTTCTCTCCTATATATTACAGAATCATAACTTTAATTCAGAATGTTGGGAATGTGGTACCCAATCAGGTTGAAATCGGCATGGCTGTAGCTTTGAAAGAAATTGTGATATAGTGAAACGAAATGTGAAGTTCTTTCATTAAAATCAATTGGAAAACACACTTTCTGTGACATTTTCTCTCCTATAAAATATAACTGTAAATTTTTGCAAGAATGAAGGGAATGAGGTACTCCTATCATGTGAAAAACGACATGGCTGTAGCTTGAAAAGAAATTGAGATATAGTAAAAAGAATAATTGTGTTTTTACTTTGAAATCAATCAGAAAATACACTTTGTGCGATATTTTTATTCCTATACATAATAGAATCATTACTTTTATCCAGAATGTTGGGAATGTTGTTCTCCAAACCTATGCAAAGCGGCGTGGCTCTTGCTTTAGGAGAAATTCAGATAAATACAAATGAAGATTTTACCTTGAAATGAATGGGAAAACTCACTTTGTGCAATATATTCTCTCCTATAAAACATAGAACTGTAAATTTTTGTGAGAATGTAGGGAATATAGTACTCCAATCTGGTGCAAAACGTCGTGTCTGTCACTTTAAGAGAAATTGAGATATAGCAAAAAGAAACACAGTTTTTACTTTCAAATCAATGGCAAAACACACTTTGTGCGACATTTTCTCTCCTATACAACATTGACATATAAATTTTTGCAGAAATGTAGGGAATAAGGTGCACCTATCTGTAATTTTCATTGAATTTATTCCTATTCATAATAGAATGATTATTTTTCACATAATGTTGGGAATTTATTACACCAATCAAATGCAAAATGGCATAAACCTGTAAATTATTGTGAAAATGTAGGAAATTATGTACTCCAATCATGTGGAAACCGTCATATCTGTAGTTTCAATTGAAAATGAGATACAGCAAAAAGAAAAATAGTTGTTACATTGAAATCAATGGAAAAACACACAGAAATTTTACATAGAAGTTCAAATTTTTGCGGGAATATAGGGAATGAGGTACTACAATATGGTGGTAAACGTCATAACTGTAACTTTAATTCAAATTGAGGTATAGAAAGAAGAAAAACGGTTTTTACTTTAAAAAATCAATAGGAAAACACACTTTGTGAGACATTTTCTCTCCTATACAACATTAAACTATAAATTTTTGCAGGAATGTGGAGAATGAGGTACACCAATCATGTGCAAAATGGCATTGCTGTAGCTTGTATAGAAATTGAGATATAGTAAGAAGAAATATGAAGAGAAAACACACTTTGTGCAACGCTTTCTTTGCTATACATAATAGAACCACAAATTTTGGACAAAATATAGGGAATGTGGTACTCCAACAACGTGCAAAACGGCATGGCTGCAGCTTTAAAGAAATTTAGACATAGCAAAAAAAATGGAGTTTTTACATTGAAATCAAGGAGAAAACATGCTTTGTGTGGTATTTTCTCTCCTATACAACATAAAACTGTAAATATACAACATAACCAAAATGTAGGGAATGAGGTACTCCAATCATATGGAAAACGCCATAACTGAAGCTTCAATAGAAATTTAGATATCCTAAAAAGAAAAACGGAGTTTTTACATAGAAATCAATGGGAAAACACACTTTTTGCGATATTTCCTTTCCTATACAACATTGAACGGTAAATTTTAGCAAAAATGTAGGGAATGACATACTTCTATCTGGATCAAAACGTCATGGCTGTACCTTGAATAGAGAATAAGAAATAGCATAAAAAAAACACTTTCAGCGATATTTTCTCTTCTATACAACATAGAACTATAAATTTTTGCGAAAATGTAGGGAAACAGGTACTCCTGTCATGTGCAAAATGGCATTGCTGCAGCTTTAAAAGAGCTTGGGATATACCAAAATGAAAAATGAAGTTTTTACATTGAAAGCAATTCAAAAACACACTTCGTACAATATTTTCTCTCCTATACAAAATGGAACTGTATATTTCTGCAAGAACGTAGGGAATGAGGTACTCCAATCATGTGCAAAACGGCATAGCTGTAGCTTTATTGGAAATTAAGATATAGAAATAGAAATTAAGTTTTTCCATTGAAATCAAAGTTAAAACACACTTTGTGTTATATTTTCTCTCCCATACAACGTAAAAATCTTAATTTTTTTGAGAATGTAGGAAATTAGAAACTCCTATCATGTGCAAAACGGCATGGCTGTAGCTTTAAACGGAATTTATATATAGTAAAATGATAAATGGATTTTTTAAATTCAAATTATTTGGAATACACACTGTGTGCAATATTCTCTTTTCTTTACAACATAGAACTGTAAATTTTTGTATAATGTATGGAATGAGGTACTCCAATCATATGCAAAACGGCAAATTTGTATCTTTAATAAAAATTGAGATATAGCAAAAAGAAAAATGAAGTTTTTCTAATGAAATCAACAAGAAAACGCACTTTGTGCATTTTTCTCCTGTTCATGAAAGAACTGCAAATTTTGGCCAAAATGTAGGGAATGTGGTAGTCCAATCATGTGCTAAACGGCATGGCTGCAGCTTTAGTAGAAATGATATCAATGAAGAAAACACGCTATTTGTGATATTTTCTCTTCTATATGTAATAGAATCATAACTTTTATTCATAATGTTAGGAATGTAGTACTCCAATCATGTGCAAAACGTCATGGCTGCAGCTTTAATTGGTATTGAGATATAGCAAAAGGAATAATGGTTTTTTCATTGAAATGAATGGGAAACCCCACTTCATGTGATATTTTCTTTCCTAAAAACATAGATCTGCAAACTGTTTCAAGAATGTAGGCAATGAGGTACTCCAAACTGGTGCAAAACGTCATGCCTGTAGCTTTAAAAGAAATTAAAATATATAGTTTAAAAGAAAAAATGCAGTTTTTACATTGAAATCTATGGGGAAAAACGCTGTGTGCAATATTTTCTCTCCCATGCAACATAGACTGGCAAATTTTTGCGAAAATGTAGGGAAAGAGGTACTCCTGTCATGTGCAAAACGGCATGGCTGCAGCTTTAATAGAACTTGAGATATAGTAAAAAGAAAAATGGGAGTCAATAGAAAAACACACTTTGTGCAATATTTTCTCTCCTATACAACGTAGAACTGTAAATTTTTGCAAATATGTAGTTATTAAGGTATTACAATCATGTGCAAAACAGAAATTAAGATGTAGAAAAAAGAAATATAAAGTTTTTCTATTGAAATCAATTGGAAAGCACACCTTGTGCGATATTTTCTTTCCTATACATAAAAGAACCACCAATTTTGTGCAGAATGTAGGGACGGTTGTACACATTATCATGTAAAAAACAGCATGGCTGTAACTTTAATAGAAATTGAGATGTAGCAAACAGAAATATGAAGTTTTTCCATTGAAATCAATGGGAAAACACACCTTGTGTGATATTTTCTTTCCTATACATAACAGACCAACAAATGCTGATCAGAATGCAGGGAATGCAGTACTCTAATGATGTGCAAAATATCGTGGCTGTATCTTTAATAGAAATTGAGATATAGCATAATCCAAAATGAAATTGTTAAATTGAAATCAATCTGAAAACGCACATTTGGCCAGAATGTAAGGAATGTGGTTCTCAAATCATGTGCAAAACGGCATAGCTGTAGCTTTAATAGACACTGAGATATAGCAAAAAGAAAAACAGAGTTTTAACATTTAAATCGATTAAAACGCACCTTGTGTGATATTTTCTCTCCTATTCAACATAGAAGTGTAACTTTTTGCAAGAATGTAGGGAATGAGGTACTCCATAGACATATAGCAAGAAGAACAAAGGGGTTTTTACATTGAAATCAATTGGAAAACACACTTGCAGCGATATTTTCTCTGCAATACAACAAAAAACAGAATATTTTTGCAAGAATGAAGCGATTGAGGTACTCTAATCATGTGCAAAATGGAATTACTTTAGCTTTAAAAGAAATTGAGGTTTAGCAAAAAGAAAATTAGAGTTTTTACATTGTAATGAATTGGAAAACACACTTTGTGTGATATGTTTTTCATATACGTAATAGAATGATAACTTTTATCCAGAGGTTTGGGAATGTCATACTCCAATCATATGCAAATTGAGAAATCATATCCAATCATATGCAAATCATTTCCAATCATATGCAAATCAATCATAGAAATTGAGATAAAACAAAAAGAAAAATGAAGTTTTTCAAATGAAATCAATAGAAAAACACTTTTTGTGCAATATTTTCTTTCCTTTACCTAATAGAACAGCAAATATTGGACAGAATGTAGGGAATGAGGTGCTCTAATTATTTGCAAATGGCATTGCTACAGCTTTAATAGAAATTGTGATAAAGAATAAAGAAAAATGGAGTTTTTCAATTGAAATATATGTAATATCACACTTTGTGTGTGTTATTTTCTTTCCTATAGGTTTTAGGATCATAACGTTATCCAGAATGTTGGCAATGTGACAGTCCAATCATGTCCAAAACGGCATGGCTGTAGCTCTAATAAAAATAGAGATATAGCAAAAAGAAAAATCGAGTTTTTAAATTAAAATCAATTGGAAAACACACATTGTGCGATATTCTCTCTCCCATACAACATAGAATCATAAAATTTTGCAATTATGTAGTGAATGAGGTACTCCAATCATGTGGTAAATGGCATGGCTGTAGCTTTAATAAAAATTGAGATATAGCGAAAAGAAAAATGGAGTTTTTACATTGAAATCAGTTGGAAAACACACATTGTGTGATATTTTATTTTCTATACATAATAGAAACATAACTTGAACTAAGAATGTGGTACTCCTGTGGGATGAAGGCTATTAAAATATGAAGTTAAAATTTGTGTGAATATTTTGCGTGTTCAAGTAATTTTACCAGAGGGAAATTAGAAGTGAATATTTGACTTGTGTCTAATCCTGTGGTTTGATGTAATAATATATCAAAACAAGTATTTTAATAATGATTTAACTATATCTTGCATTTAAGATAAAAAATAATTATATTGAACTATGGAGGAATAAAATTATGCATCTTTTCATTATGAGATGCAAAGGAACTCTCTCTTTTTAAATGCAACTGTAACTGACTTAAAGATTTCCTTTTTTCCCAAAAATTTCAAAATGTACAATAAATGCCACGAGTGAAACAAATTCTAAAATCTAAAAATTACAAAATTAAAAATGAGAATATATACATCCATCAGAATGCATGCTCTATGATGATGTGCACGTGCATTCTGTGGAGTAGTGTAGTGCAATGCCACTACAAATACCCCCTTGTAAGAAAATAATTATCTTAGGGTGAAAAGTACATGTTGAGCATGGGTGCATGATTGTGTAAGAATGCCAGATGGAGGAGTAACAGAAGGGGTTATACTGGAAGGGGAAACTTATGTAGTAGATGTAGGAGGGTTTGTAAGCAAGGGTATAGGTGTATTTGAAAGGGTCGGCAATGAAATGTCTGGAAAACAGTAATAGGAAATGAAAGCAGGTTTGATGTGGTCAATACCTAAGGTGAAATTTTGTCATGTTTACTGAGTATTTTGTAAGGGCCTTGATATGGTGTGGAGAGTGGATGATTTAAAACTCCAGAACGGATAAAAACATGGGTGGCAACATCAAAATTGGGGGTACAAAAAAACGGTCATGCAGAAGAGACCTGTGGTGGTCTATGCAAAAGCACACGCATGTTATAACATAAATTTCGTAGGGTATCACTGCTGGACAAGGCATTGTTCTCCAGAGTGAAAATATCTCCTGGCAATTGCAACGTTGTTCCATACACTAACTCAGCAGGTGATGCATGCAAATCTTCTTTAACTGCACATTGTAAAGCAAGAAGTATGATAGGGAGATTGCTGCTCCATTTTAAACGATTTTCGGTGGCCTTTAAAGCTGCTTTTAGCTGGCAGTGAAACCGTTCTGTTAATCCATTAGATGCTGGGTGGTAAAAAGTGGTTTGGATGTGCTTAGTGCCCAGGATATCACACAGATGGTTTAACAGGAGGGAA
>JAAFCE010009127.1:25725352-25738693 GCA_013389805.1 Trigoniulus corallinus | reverse complement strand
GCATGGTTGTCTTAATATCTTTCATTCAGAGCTTGTAGTGCTACTGAATAATTTGCTGCTGTAATGGATAAGCCTTTGATAACTTCAGCAGCATTTCCTTTCAGAAGTGTCATAAAGTAAGTGACCTTTTCAATGTGGGACAGATTGCTGTTGTGCACTGCACTTTCAAACAATTCCCAGAATGTCTGCCACTCCAAAGAGTCCCCAGGGAAGGTGGGAATAATGATCTTTGGAATTTTGGATTTTTTATTCATTAGCATTATTGTAGATTGTGACTTAACTTTGCAGAAGGAGTAATTTAAATCACATTAACAGCACTGAATAATGGTGTTAGAGGCCCTAGTGACCGCTTTCCTCACATTATCTGTCATCATCTTAAGTCGTTCTAAAGATGCTTTATTGGAGCTTGAACCTGAGTAATTCATTTTAATCTGTGGTATTTTCCCAACTTAATATATAGGTGTGTGTATGGGAGGAAAATCAAATAAGCCTGCTGCCTTGATGTGCAAGCTATAAATGAAATTATAAGGGAAAGGCAAATGTTTGTATAAACTGCTGTTATGCTAGTCAATCAAATGATATAAATGAAATGAAATTAACAAATTTAGGTAAATGACTTGATAATTCAAGAGTAGTAACAATTCATAAATATTTGGCATAATTAGAAAAAAACATCTAAGAGAAATTTACTATCAGAGGTGATCCAATTTCTGGGCAAGACTGCAAATAATGGTATTAGAGTTGAAGAACAGGTAGTATTTTATTCAATTGAGGTAAGAAATGTAAAGTTAGTAGGTAAAAAGGTTGGCACTAACTTTCAGGAACAATGGGCAATTAACACACTAGGATTAAGGTAAAAACAAAATGGGATCTCTGAAAGAAACATCAACACTCAAAATTGAGAGCTGTTTTATCAGAAGTTAGCATTACAATTGAAAGTAAGAAGATAAATTGCAAATATGGCATTAAACTTCACAAACACTTAGCAAATACACTTTTTATTAGGATAAAATTGTAAAATTGGAAGACAATTCACTAAATGGCATCAAATAGTCAAAAACGGGACACAAGTTGTAAAAACACAATCAAAATCTCAAAATTTGAATGCATGTCCTCAAATTGGCATCAACATTCAAAAATTTGGGAGGCAAGTCCTCAAAAGTGACAATAAAACTCAAAAATGGGCGGCAAGTTTTCAAAAGGGTGTTGAAATCCAAAATTTTAAGAGGCAAGTTCTCAAAAACGGCATCATAAACTCAAGAAAAGGGCATCAAAACTCAAAAAAGGTAGGCAAGTTTTCAACAGAGCGTTGAAATCCAAAAAAATGCATGGCAAGTTCTCAAAAACGGCATCAAAAACTCAAAAACATTGCATCAAAACTGAAAAACAGTAGGAAAGTTATAAACAGGACGTTGAAATCCAAATAACTGGGAGGCAAGTTCTCAAAAACGGCATTAAAAGTTCAAAAGTGTTAGGCAAGTTCTCAAAAACTGCATCAAAAAGTTCAAAACGGAAGGCAAGTTCTTAAAACGGCATCAAAACTCAAAAATTTGGGAGGCAAGCTCAAAAATGGCATAAAAAAGTCAAAAACCGGAGGCAAGTTCTCAAAAACAGCATAAAAAAGTCTAAAACGGAAGGCAAGTTCTCAAACAAGAGTTGAAATCCAATAAATTAGAAAGAAAGTTTTAAAAAATGGCATTAAAAACTCAAAACAGGAGGCAAGTTATAAAAAACGGCATCAAAATTTCAAAAAAAAAAGCATCATAATTTTTAAAAAACGGGATGCAAGTTGTTAAAATAGCATGAAAATCTCAAAAAGGCATAGAAATACTAAATTTTCTGAGGAAAGTTCTCAAACAAGGCATCAAAACTTAAAATTTTGGGAGGCAAGACCTCAAAACGGGAGGCAAGGTTTGAAAATGACTTCTAAATTTAAAAATTTGGGGGGCAAATTCTTTAAAAAATGGCATCAAGATTCAAAATCAGTTGGCAAATTCTCCAATGGCTTTAAAATTCAAAAATTTGTCTAAGCAGCATTAAGAACTTGAAAGTTCACTGGCAATTTCATTTGAGTGGAGAAAAAAAATTCATTGAATTTGGCAAAAAAAATTTAAAGTAGCAGGTATTACATTTGCTGCATTAGACCGAAATTACTAAAACTTAAAACTGAAAACCGGTTATACGTACCGGGTTTTAGCACCATGAAAAAACGTAGTAGCAACTCTGATGGTTTTGAGAATAACTGATTTTTTTTCAAAAAAAAAAGAGTTAAATAAAGAGAAAAAGGATTATATCATTGATTACATCACTAGTCAAAAGGTCCTAGGACAATTGTCATCACATCCAGTTAGGTCAGATCTTATTCAGATATCATGACTAAACTTTATAATTTGTTCAAGGAATGAATGACTCATTCAACATTTTAAGACAATTTGGAGGTGAAACTGCAACTTTCTTACAATGTGATCCAATCATGTGCAACATGGCATGGCTGCAGCTTAAATAGAAATTGAGATATAGCAAAAAGAAAAATGGGGTTTTCACATTGAAATCAATGGAAAAATTTAATGTGTGCCATATTTTCTCTCTAATACAACATCAAACTGTAAATTTTTGCAAGAATGTAGGGAATGAAGTAATCCAATCATGTGCAAAAGTGCATGGCTGTAGCTTTCATAGAAATTGAGATAGCAAAAAGAAAAATGGAGGTTTTACATTGAAATCAATGGGAAAACACACCTTGTGCAATATTTCCTCTCCTATACAACATAGAACTGTAAATTTTTGAAAGAATGTAGGAAATGAGGTACAACAATCATGTGCAAAACGGTATGGCTGTAGCTTTAATTGAAATTGAGATATAGCAAAAGGAAATATGAAATTTCCATTTAAAACTATGGGAAAACACACTTTGTGCGATATTTTTTTTCCTATACAAAATACATCCACAAATTTTCGACAGAATGTAGGGAATGAGATACTCCATTCATATGCAAACGGCATTCTTGTATCTTTAATAGAAATTTAGATATTGCAAAAGGAAAAATGGAGTTTCTACATTTCAATAAATAGGAAAACAAACTTTGTGTGATATTTTCTCTCTTACAAAAATTAGAACTATAAATTTTTGTGAGAATGGAGGAATGAGGTACTCCAATTATGTTCAAAATGGCATGGCTGTAGGTTTAATAGAAATTTAGATATAGCAAAAGGAAAGTTAAGTTTTTAGATTAAAATCATAAGAAAGACACACTTTGTTCAATATTTTCTCTCCTATACAACAGAGAAATGTCAATTTTTTTTCGATAATGTAGAGAATGAGGAAATACAATCATTTGCAAAACGGCATGGCTGCAGGTTTAATAGAAGTTGAGATATAGCAAATAAAAAATGCAGTTTTTACATTGAAATCAATGGGAAATCACACTTCGATTGATATTTTTTTCCTGTACATAATAGAATAATAACTTTTCTCCAGAATGTTTGGAATGTGGTACTCTAATCATGAGCAAAACGTCATGGCTTTAGATGTAATTAAAAATTGAGATATGGCAAAAAGAAAAATGGAGTCTTTACATTGAAATCAATAAGAAATCCCACTTTGTGCCATATTTTCTCTCCTATACAAAGAAAATTCATATATTTTGCAAGAACGTAGGGAATGAGGTACTCAAATCATGTGCAAAACAACATCGCTGCAGCTTTAATAGAAACTGAGATAAAGCATAGAAATAATTAGAGTTTTACATTGAAATTAATAGGAAAACACACTTTGTTTAGTATATTTTCTCCCACAAAACACAGAACTATACATCTTTGTGAGAATGTAGGGAATGAGGAACTCCAATCAAGTGCAAAACGGCATGGCTGCTGCTTTAATTGAATTTGAGATAAAGCAACAAGTGAAAATGGAGTTTGTTCATTAAAACCAATTAAAAAACACACTTTGTGCGATATGTTCTCTCCTATGCAACGTTGAACTGCAATTTTTGGCGAGAATGTAGGGAATGTGATACTCCAATAATGTTCAAAACGGCATGGCTGTAGCTTTAATAGAAATTGAGATATTGCCAAACGAAAAATGGAGTTTTTTGATTGAAACGGTATGCCTGTAGCTTTATTAGAAATTGAGATATAGAAAAAGATAAATGGAGATTTCACATTGAAATCAATAGGAAAGCACTTTCTGTGATATATTTTCTCTCCTATACAACATGGAACTGCAATTTCTTGTGAGAATGTAGGGAATGAGGTACTCCAGTCATGTGCAAAACGGCATGGCTATAGCTTTAATAGAAATTGATATATAGCAAAACGAAAAATGGAGTCTTTATATTAAAATCATACGGAATACGCACTTTGTGCAAAACTTTCTTTTCTATACATCATAGAATCATAACCTTTAGCCAGAATGTTGGGAGAGTGGCACACCAATCATTTGCAAAATGGCTTTGCTGTAGCTTTAATTGAAATTGAAATATAACAAAAAGAAAAATGGAGTTTTTAAGTTGAAATCATTGGGAAAACAAACTTTGTGCAATATTTTCTCTCCTATACAACATAGAACGTTAAATTTTTGTGAGAATGCAGGGAAAGAGGTACTACTATCATGTGCAACACGGCATTGCTCTAAGTTTAAGGGAAAACAAGATATAGTCAAATGAAAAATGGAATTTTTACATTGAAATCAATGGGAAAGCACAGTTTTATCGAGAATTTTGGGAATGTAGTACTTCAATCATAAGCATAACGGCATTGAGATATAGTGAAAAGAAAAATTAAGATTTTACATTGACCCTAATGGTAAAACACAATTTGTGGGAATTTATTATTCCTATACAAAAAAGAATCACAAGTTTTCTCCACAATGTTGGGAATGTGGCACTTCAATCATGTGCAAAATGGCATAGCTGTAGCTTTAAAAGAAATTGAGATATTGAAAAAAGAAGAATTGAGTTTTTGCATTGAAATCAATAGCAAAACACACTTTGTGCGATAGTTTCTCCCCTATAAAACATAGAACGTTAAATTTTTGCGAGAATGTAGGGAATGAGGTACTGCAATGTGGTGCAAAACGTCATGGCTGTAGGTTTAATAGAAACTGAGATATAGCAAAAAGAAAAATGGGTTTTAAATTGAAATCAATGGAAAAAATCACTTTGTGTGATATTTTCTCTCCTATACAACATAGAACTCTGAATTTCACGAGAATGTAGGGTATGAGGTACTCCTATAATTTGCCAAACGGCATGTGTGAAGCTTTAATAGACATTGAGATATAGAAATAGAGAAATGGAGTTTTTACATTGAAATCAGTGGGAAAATACACTTTGTGCAAAATTTTTATTCCCATGCATTATAGAATCATAACGATTCTTCACAATGTCAGGAATGTGGTACTTTAATCATGTGAAAAACGGCATGCCTACAGCTTTAATAGAAATTAAGATATAGAAAAAAGAAAAACGGTTTTTAATATTAAATGAATTGGAAAAAGCTTTGTGCGATATATTCTCTTTCCTATACAACTTAGAAATGCAAATTTTTAAGAGAATGTAAGGAATGAGAAACTTCAGTCATATCATAATTTGCATGGCTATATCTTTAATAGAAATTTAGATACAGCAAAACGAAAATTAGGGGTTTAACATTGAAATCAATGGAAAAACACACTTTCTTTTATATTATGTCTCCTATATAAACATATAACTGTAAATGTTTGCAAAAATGTTGGGAATAAGGTACTCTAATCATCTGCCAAAAGAATGCATGTAGCTTTAATAGAAATTCAGATATGGCAAAAAGAAAAATGGAGTGTTTGCATTGAAAACAATATGAAAACACACTTTGTGTGATATATTTTATTTCCTAAACAACCGGGATGTTTGGAATGTGGTACTCCAAACATGTGCAAAACGGCATTGCTGTAGCTGTAATAAAAATCTAGATATAGCAAAAAGAAAAATGAAGTTTTTAAATAAAAATCTATGGAAAAACATGCTTTGTGCAATATTTTCTCTCCTATACAACATAGAACTGTAAATTTTTGTCAGAATGTATGGAATGAGGTACTCCAGTCATGTGCAAATCGGCGTGGCTGTTGCTTTATAAAAAATTGAGATATAGCAAAAAAAAATGGAATTTTTTATATTGAAATGAATAGGAAACACACTTTGTCTGATATTTTTCTCATATACATAATAGAATCATAACTTTTATTCTGAATGTTGGGAATGTGGTACTTCAATAATATGCAAAACGGCTTGGCTGTAGCTTTAATAGAAATTGAAATACAGGAAAAGAAAAACACTTTGTGTGATATTTCCTTACCTATACATAATAGAATCATAGGTTTTGTCCAGAATGTTGGGAATATGGTACTTCAATTATGTGCATAGAGGCATGGCTGTAGCTTTAATAGAAATTAAGATATAGAAAAAATAATAATGGAGTTTTTACATTGAAATTAATGGGAAAACACTCTTTCTGCAATGTTTTCTCTCCTATACAACATAGAACTGTAAATTTTTTTGTGAATGTATGGAATGAGGCACTTTAATTCCGTGGAAAACAGCATGGATGTAGCTTTAATAGAAATTGAAATATACCAAAAAGAAATATGGTTTTTACATTGAAATCAATCAGAAAACGCCTTTTGTGCGAAATTTTCTTTCCTATACATAAAAAAATCACATCTTTTATCCCGAATGTTGTGATTGTTGTACTCCAATCATATGCCAAACGACATGGCTGTAGCTTTAGCAGAAATTAGGATTCAGCAAAAAAATGGAGTTTTTACAATTTAATAAATAGAAAACACACTTTGTGCAACATTTTCTCTCCTATACAACATAGAACTGTAAATTTTTTTGAGAATGTAGGGAATGTGGTACTCCAATCACGTGCAAAATGGCATGGCTGTAAGTTTAATTTAAATTTACACATAGCAAAAGGAAAAATGGAGTTTTTACATTAAAATCAAGAATAAAACACACTTTATGCAATATTTTCTTTCCTACACTTAATAGAATCATAACTTTTGTTAAGAATGTTAGGAAAGTGGTAATGCAATCATGTGCAAAACGGCATGGCTCTAGCTTTAATAGAAATTGAGTTATACTATAAAGAAAAATGGAGTTTTTACATTGTAATCAATAAGAAAACAAACTTCGTGCGATTCTTTTCCCTATACAAAAGAGAGCTGTAAATTTTTGAAAGAAATTAGGGCATGAGGTGTCCAATCATGTGCAAAACGGCATGGCTCTAGCTTTGATAGAAATTGTGATATAGCAAAAAGAAAAACTGATTTTATACATTGAAATCAATAGAAAAACACACTTTTTGCGAAATTTTTGCAAGCATGCATGGTATGTGGTACTCCAATCATTTGCAAAATGGAATGGCTGTAGCTTTAATGCGAATTGTGATATAGCAAAGGGTAGAATAGTTCTTACATTGAAATCAATGGGAAGACACACTTTGTGAGATACTTTCTCTCCTTTACAACACAGAGCTGTAAATTTTTGTGAGAATGTGGGGAATGAGGTACCACAATCATTTGCAAAATGGCATTTTGTGGAGAATGAGGTACTCCAGTAAGGTGCAAAGCGGCATGGCTGTAGCTTTAATAGAAATATGAAGAGTTTCTATTGAAATCAATGGAAATACACTCTTTGTGTGATATTTCTTCTCCTTTAAAACTTTTAATTTTTTTAGAAAATTTAGGGAATGAGGTACCCGTATCATGTGCAAAACGGCATTTCTTTAGGGTTAATAGAAATTGAGATATAGCAAAATGAAAAATAAAGTTTTTACATTGAAATCAATAAAAAACACACTTTATGCGACATTTCTTTCATATAGAAATGTCAATTTTTGTGAGATTGTAGGGAATGATGTAACCTTATCATTTGCAAAACGGCATGGCTGTAGCATTAATAGAAATTCAGATATAGGAAAGAGAAAGATTGAGTTTTTACAATGAAATCAATGGGCAAAACACTGTGTGACATTTTCTTTCCTATACAACATAGAACTGTTCATTTATCCTAGCATGTAAAAATTAGGTACTGCAAACATGTGAAAAACGGCATAGCTGTAGTTTTAATAGAAATTGAGATATAGCAAAAAAAATGGAGGTTTTACATTAAAATCAATGGGAAACACACTTTGTGTGATATTTTGTCTCCTATAAAACATAGAACTGTAAATTTTTTCTAGAATGTAGGGAATGAGGTACCCCAATGATGTGAAAAATGGAATAGCTGTAGCTTTAATAGTAATTGACATATAGCAAAAAGAATAACAGGGTTTTTTAAATTGCAATTTATGGAAAAATACACTTTGAGTGATTTTTTCATTTCCATTTATAATTGAATCATAACTTTTATCATAAATGTTTAAAATGTTGGAAATGTGGTACTTCAAACATGTGCAAAGCAGCATGGCTGTAGCATTAATAGAAATTTATACATAGCATAAGAGAAATAGGGGTTTTATTTTGAAATCAATGGGTAAACTTACCTTGTGCAATATTTTCTCTCCTATACAAGATAGAAATGCAAATTTTAGCCAGAATGTAGGGAATGAGGCATTACAATCATGTGAAAAACGGCATGGCCATAGCATTAATAGAAATTCAGGTATAGCAGAAAGAAAAATAATTTTTACTTTGAAATCAATGAGAAATCACACTTTGTTTGTTTGTCTGTTTGCAGCAGAGGTTTACATCCTTTATAACAGGTATAGTAACCCTTATGATAGTGGATGGGATTATTAACCAGGTACCTCTGAAAGGGATGAACAGGGAAGGTTCGGGTTGTTCTGTGGCCCTCAGGCATCACATTAGCGTTGGATCAAATGTAACTGGTAATTAATTAATAAAGAAAGAAGCATTTATCATTTAGCCAATGCCCTTGATGTTATGACATATACCTTGCCACCCATTGGAAACTGGGAGGTTAATGTTTTCTTTTTTTTCCACCTAATAAAATGGTTTTCACTTTCTTCTTACGTGCATCAATGGGCAATCATAGGTCGTCAATTGTCAGATAAAGCATATTGAATTCACGTTGCACATGGACAATTGGATTGTGAGTATAGCCTACAAAAGTGAAAAAGTTTCTCTGTTTTGACTGTCGACCAGGGACATGAATATTTAGACATCCTAACAGTTCTGGAGAGTCGATTTTTTGTGTATATAATCGGTAGGTCTACAGCATGCATATATGTTTTATATATAGGTCTAATTATAGTAAGTACCTCCTGGAATAAGAACATGAATTAACTGGCTGTTGCCCAAGCATCATAGCTTTATCATGTAGCTTTCTAAATTTAACACAATGATAGGGACTACATAATGACTAATATATTATGGCATAGTTTATTAGGTTTAACCAGGCTCTGAAAAAGTGTGCTCTTCACCAGGGCAATTGTTATATTCCTTTAAGATACCTAATCATGTTGTAAGCTCTCTGTGGTGGGCCTGGAAAGTAAATTTGCTGTCCAGGATGATCCCCAGGTCCCTCACTTCTGATTTTTTGGGAACTATTGTGCCATCAATATATTTATAGGGTTATATGATAGGCAATCTAATCCAGAAGAAAGAAATGACCATTGTCTTTTTGTAATTTAAAGGTAGGTTATTCTCCTTGAGCCACCTTTCAACAGCAATCAAAGATTCCCATAGAATAGATGCTGAGTTGAGGCCTATTATCTGTTTTGAAAGTTTTTTATCATCAGCGAATGGAATGGTGTAGATACAGCAGATGGAATTTTAATATAAAGTAAATTTATATATAAATTTAATAATAGTGGACTCAGTGCACTACCTTGTGGTAAACCTATTTTTGAGTATATTAGGAATTGCTTAATGTATGTCCTATCCTCACCCTATTATGACGCTGGGTAAGATAAGATTGTAGGAACGTTAATGTGCTATCTGCTAGAAAATATGCCCTTAACATTGTGAAAAGGAGCGGTGTGGAAAACTGATCGAATGCCATTGACAGGTCTAGATACAATGTATCCACCTGATGTTTTTTCTGGAATGTGCTAAAAATCTGATTCATATGTAGTATTAAATTTTTCTCAGTGGAACACCCTGTAGTCAGCCATGTATAGCTGGGTGCAGAAATGGGCCACACTAGTTATATAATTTCAGATTGATTATTCATTCCAAAACCTTGGCCAGATTTGGGAGGATTGAAATGGGATGATAATTGGACATGTTCTGACGTGACCCACTTTTTTAAATAGGTATGATATGGACGGTTTTCCAGATTTCAGGAAACACCTACTGAGCCAAGCATAATGTAAATAAATGGGCCAAGACAGATTTCTGTATGTCCCGGTATGCCTTTAAAATTTTTTGTGGCAAACTGTCTGGTCCAGGAGCAAATGAGCATTTCAATTTATTAATGGACCAAATAACCTCTGATGATTTTATTCTGGTTATTGTGAATGCATCCCCACAATTTGGTATGGTAAAAGGGTATGTCCCTGTATCTAATTAAGGAGTAGAGGCCTCAGATGTAATAGAGTAATGTGAGCAGAACCTCTCACCTATTTCTATTAGATCAGTAATGAGGTTATTGTTGTCCACCAAGGCTATTCTAGATAAATTTCCATTCACAAGGCGCTTATGCTGTGCCAAGAGATTTTGGAGATATTTGAAATGGTCCTGTGCTAGTAGGTGTTGAATTTTATTGAAGATGACTGAAAATTTCTTCAAATAAGCACTACTTCAGTGGCGTTTCTTTAGTGTAAAGGCTCTTCATTTTAACTTTATCAGGTGTATCACTTCTGAGTTAAACCAGACCAGATACTGAGGGAAACTTCTACTGGCGTTCTTAGCTAGAATGGAGTTCTCTATTGCTCTATGAATTATAGTATAAATAAAATTAATTGCACTTGATGGATGGGAAGAATCAAAACGTGTCGTCCAATTTATAGAATATTAATAATTATGTAACTTTACATAGTCCCCTTTGTCCCAAGCATACCTATTATTTTCAGTGATAGGCAAGTGAGAGGATGGACCCTGAATATCTAAAAGTAGTGTAATGCATAGTGGTGGATGATACCCATTATCATGGATATCCTAATCTGATTGTATAGGATAAACCTTAAAAGCATAATTCTAGAAGTCTGTCTTTTTAATTCAGATTATTCTTTTGTTGTCTCAGATTTAACTTAATTAAATCCATTACAGATATGACCTTTGAGGAATGACCTGAGCCTCAGAAAGATGGAATGGGAATCAACCAGTCTACACCTTCAATATTAAAATCACTAATCAATACCACAGAAACATAGTCTACCAATTTGGAGGAAAGACTATTGAGATGTGATGTATAAACTGTTGAGGGCAGAGCTGGGAAAATAGCAAGCAATCAAAGTTATTGATTATCTTCCTTTGCATTCCTTTAATGTCCTATGCAACGTAGAACTGCAAATTTTTGAGGAAAGGTAGGGAATGAGGTACTCCAATCATGTGCAAAATGGCATTGCTGCAGCTTAATAGAAATTGAGATAAAGCAAAAAGAAAAATGGAGTTTTTATATGTAATCAACGAAAAAACACACGTTGTGCGGTATTTTCTCCCTTAAACAACGTACAAATGTAAATTTTTGCGAGAGTGTAGCAAATGAGGTATTCCAATCATGTGCAAAACGGCATGGCTGTAGCTATAATAGAAATTGACATATAGCAGAAAGAAAAATAGGGTTTTTACGTTGAAATCAATTGGAAAAAACTTTGTGTAATATTTTCTCTCCTATACAACATAGAACTGAAAATTTTTTTTGAGATGGTGGGGAATGAAGTACTCAAATCATGAGAAAACTGGCATGGCTGTAGCTCTAATACAAATGCAGATATAGCAAAAAGAAAAATGGAAACTTTACATTGAAATCAATGAGAAAACATGCTTTGTGGAATATTTTCTTCCTATAAATAATAGAATCATAAATTTTATTTAGAATGTTGGGAATATGGTACTTCAATCATCTGCAAAACGGCATGGCCTTAGCTTTAACGGAAATTGAGTTATACCAAAATAAAAATGGAGTTTTTATATTGAAATCAATAAAAACACACTGTGCTATATTTTCTCCCCAATACATAATAGAATCATAACTTTTATTCAGAATGTTGGGAATGTGGTACTCCAACAATGTGCAAAGTGGCATGGCGGTAGCTTTAATAGAAATTGAGATATAAGAAAAAAACCCATGTTTTTACATTGAAATCAACAGGAAAACACACTTTGTATGATATTTTCTCTCCTATACAACATAGAATTGTAAATTATTGCAAGAATGGAGGGAATGAGGTACTCTAATCATGTGCAAAACGGCATGGCTTTAGCTTTAATTGAAATTGAAATATAGCAAAAAGAAATATAAAGTTTATCCATTGCAATCTATATGAAAACACAGTTTGTGCAACATTGCCTTTCCTATACTTAACAGAAACACAAATTTTGGATAGAATGTAGGGAATGTGGTACTCCAATCATGTGCAAAACTGCCTTGGTGTATCTTTAATAAAAATAAAGATATAGAAAAAATGAAGTTTTTCCACTGAAATAAATGGGAAAACGCAATTTGTGCATTTTGTCTCCAATACATGATAGAACTGCAAATTTCAGCCAGAATGTAGGTAATGTGGTACTCCATTCATGTGCAAAACGGCATGGCAGTAGCTTTAAAATAAGTAAGACATAGCAAAATGAAATTGAAATTGAAAAATAGCAAAAATAAAAATGGAGTTTTTACATAAAAATTAATAGCAAAACACCCTATGAGTGATATTTTCTCTTCTCTGCAAAATAGAATCATAACTTTTGTGCAGAATTTTTGAAATGTGGTACTCCTATCATGTGCAAAAAAGCATGCTTGTAGCTTTAATAGCAATTGAGATATAATGAAAAAAAAGACATATCACTGTTAATCATTGCAAGAATGTAGGGAATTAGGTACACCAGTCATGAGCAAAACGTCATGGCTGTGGCTTTAATAAAAATTGAGATATAGCAAAAAGAAAAATGATGATTTTCAATTGAAATAATGGACACCATACTTTCTGTGATATTTTCTCTCCTATACAACATAGAAATGTAAACTTTTTTAAGAATGTGGTTAATGAGGTACTTCAATTATATGCAAAATGGCATGGCTGTAGCTTAAATAGAAATTAAGAAATAGAAAAAAATAAAGTTTTTTCATTCAAAGCAATGGGAAAACGCACTTTGTGCATATTGTCTCCTATATGTGGTAGAACTGCAAATTTTCTTCAAAGTGTGGGGAATGTGGTACTGCAATTATGTGAAAAACGGCA
>JAAFCE010009127.1:25711198-25725342 GCA_013389805.1 Trigoniulus corallinus | reverse complement strand
TTTGCCATAATGTAGAGCATGTGGTCCTCAATGCCTATGCAAAAAGAAATTGTGATATTGCAAAAAAATGAAATTTTTTCCAATTCAATCAATGTGAAAACTCACTTTGTGCGTTATTTACACTCTTATACATCATAGAATACTAAATTTTTGCCAAAATGTAGGGAATGTGGCTTTCCATATGTGCATTATTTTCTCTTCTAATCATCACAGAACTGATAATTTTTCCCATAATTTAGAGAATGTGGTACTTCATTCATTTACAAAATGGCATGGCTGTTGCTTTAATAGAAATTGAGATATTTCAAAAAAAAGTTTTTCCTTTGAAATTAATAATAAAAGCAACATTTTTGCATTATTTTCTATCCTATACATCATAGAAATGCAAATTTTTCTTCAATGTAGTGAATGTGGAAAACCAACTGTGTGCAGAACGGCATGGCTTTAGCTTTAACTGATATTGACATATTGCAAAAAGAAAGATGAAATTTTTTAACTTAAATCAATTGGAAATTAAACTTTCTGCGTTTTTATCTCATCTATAAAGGATAAAACTGTAAATTTTTGACAGAATTTAGGGAATCTGGCCCTCCAATTATTTTCAAAATGGCATGGGAGTAGCTTTAGAAGAAATTGAGATGAAGCAAAAGGAAAAATGAAGTACTTCCATTTAAATCAATGGGAAAACACACTTTGGGCGATCTTTTCTGTCCAATACATCATAGAACTGTAAATTTGGCCTAGATGGAGGGAATGTGATACTTCACTCATGTGTAAAACGGCATTGCTGTAGCTTTAATGGAAATTGAGATGTTGCAAAAAGAAAACTCCAGTTTTTCCATTTAAATCAATGGGAAAACTCATTTTGTAAAAGATTTTGCCATCTATACATAATAGATCCATAAATATTTGCCAGAATGTTGGGGATGTGGTACTTCAATCATTTGCAAAGTGGCATGGCTGTTGATTTAATACCAATTGAGATACAGCAAAAGAAATATTAAGTCTTTCCTTTAAAATCAATCAATCAGAAAACACACTTTGTGTGATATTTTCTCTCCTATACATCATAGAATTGTAAATTTTTGCCAGAATGTAAGAAATTTGGTACTGCAATCATGTGCAAAATGAAATGGCTATAGCTTTAATAGAAATTGAGATATTGCAAAAAAAGAATAAAGTTTTTGCATTGAAATCAATGGGAAAACACACTTTGTGTGATATCGTCTCTCCTATGCATAACAAATCATTTAGGACTCTGGCATTATCCAAATTAGCATCTCTTTAGATGGCTTCAGGTCTTTAGTGAATGCCAAAGGAATGACCTCAGAGCTAAGTTGGACAAAATGATCATTAATGTAAATATTAAATACCAATGGGCTTATAGAACTGCCCTGAGCAATACCCATCAATTGTTAGTAACGATTCTGGCTTAAATCGCCCTCAATTTTAACATAGTTGTAACGTTCTACTAAATAAATTCCTATGAAAGTGTGTACATCCCCCGATAAGCCATACTATTCCAATTTTTAAATATTAGTGTAATGGACACTGTATCAAAGGCTCTAGAGATATCTAAATATAGTGAATCTAACTGGTACCATTTTTGAAATGCATTAGTTATATTGTGAATGTGCATCAACAAAATTGATTCAATTGACTTATTGGCTTGAAAACCATATTGAACAGGGTGGAATAATCTACTCTAAGGAACCAATTTAGCCCAATTAATCTTTTCTATAATCTTTGCAAAATGTGATAAAATTTAAATTGGGTGGTAATTGGCCATGAACAGTCCTCCAAATCTGAGGAACTGTATGAGTTTAATAAGAGAAGAAAAAAACTCTTCTAGGATAGGTGATATTATGTCATGGTAAGACCTAATTAGAACTGAAGGAATACCATCGGGGCCTAGAGTAAATAAGGAGTGAAACATTCCAATAGCCCAATGCCTCACAGATATGGATATACTGCTGATATTGAGACACCTCACCATCAGGTGAAATCCAAGGATAATTGTTTCTTAGGTACTGGGGTGAGCTACTTCTTGCAAGTTAACCAAAATGATTGCAAAATCAATGCACAGAGCTAAACTATAATAACGTTGCCTTGACAATCTGTTGTATTGTGACCATAATTGTTTAGATGAGTTATGGCTAGCAGATATGTTGGCCATAAACTGACATTGGTAACTAATCAACATCTGTTTTACCAGAGCTCTGAGCATGGAAAACTGCTGGTATCTTGAAGGAGAAGGATAACGTTTATTTCTACTCTAAAGGCAGCAATTAAGCTAAATCAGCTTAATTACTTCAAAACTAAACCAGGAGGGATAGTATGAGCATTTCATCTGTGAATGCTTGACTGGAATACAGTCTAAAATAGCTTTCTGTGGGGTCTGGTAGAAAGAGTCAACTGTTGCTTCAGGATCCTCTAGAAGTTGTAGGTTGACTCAATTTGCTGTTTGTAATTGACGTTGTAAGTGCAAATAATTATCTCTGACCCAATTGTAACACCAGTAAGGTTTAAATGAACTGATGTTTGAGCAAACATAGGTGAGCTGAAGATGGAGATATAAGGCAGGATAATGGCCATCTAATTTTGAAAGAGGAGGTGCCTTCTCTAATGACATGGGTAAGTCAATGAAGCATAGATCCAGTAAACGCCATTTATGGTTTTAGATCCTATTTAATTAATCAAATTTTGTGACAGTGGCAAGGCAATCAAGGCTTTAGCTTTGCTCTTGTGGGTTGAGTGAAAATAAATGGGAGTGGGAGAGGTCCAGTCAATGAGTGGGGCATTAAAGTCCCCCCAAAAAATGACTGAAGTGCAAGAGGCCATTATTATAATGCATATATTCAGATAAGATGACATTAAACTGGCTTTGTGATGGGGCTTACCTCTCTCCCCTGAATGATGCTATTACTATTTGTCAAGGACGATGAACGGCTTTAGATAATAAGATGATCCTTCATATGTCGTCATGAACCTTACCCACAAAGCACTTAACCAGCGTTCAGTGGGCCATAACTCCAGCAAACTCATGCGCAAAATGGCAAAGGTGTAGCTTTAGTAGAAATTAAGATACAGCAAAAAGAAAAATGATGATTTTACTTTGAAATCAATTGTAAAACACACTTTGTTTTATATTTTATTTCCTATGCATTAAAGAATCATAACTTTTATCCACCACTTTCAGAATGTGGTACTCCAATCATGTGCAAAATGGCATGGCTGTAGTTTTAAAAGAAATTCAGATATAGGAAAAACAAAATGTAGTTTTTACATTGAAATCAAAGGGAAAACACTCTTTGGGCAATACATTCTCTCCTTAACAACATAGAACTGTAAATTTTTGTAAGAAAATAGGGAATGAAGTACTCCAATCATCTGCAATATGGCATGGCTGCAGCTTTAATAGAAATTGAGATATAGCAAAAAGAGAAATTGAGTTTTTACATTGAAATCAATAAGAAAATAAATTTTGTGTGAAATATTTATTCCTATACATAAAAGAGTCATAACTTTTCTCCAGAATGTTGGGAATCAGGGACTCCAATCATGTGCAAAACATCATGGCTGCAGCTTTAAAAAAATTCAGATATAGAAAACAGAAAAATGGACTTTTCACATTGGAATCAATGGGAAAACACACTTTGTGCAATATTTTCTCTCCTACACAACATAGAACTGTATATTTTTATGAGAATGTAGGGATTGAGGTTCTTAAATCAAGTGGAAATTTGTTTGTTGGGGTTTAAGGTCCCATCAACTACGAGGTCATTAGAGACCCGTCCACTGTATAGTTCTAATGCATATACTGCACAGACACTACACTAATGCGACGATTATTGGGTATGAGCAGTACCCAGCTTTCCCGAGTGACCACCCATGTCAGAACTAACTGGGCTTGCGTTGCTTAACTTCAGTGGTCAGACGAGAACTGGTGTGTCCAACGCAACTCGCCGCTCTCACGTGGAAAACGGAATGGCTGTAGCATTAATAGAAGTTGAGATACAGCAAAAAGAAAAATGAAGTCTTTCCAATAAAATCAATGGGATAACACACTTTCCTATACACATCAGAGTAATAACATTTATCCAGAATGTTTGGAATGCGGTAGTCTAATCATGTGCAAAATGACATGACTGTAGCTTTAATAGAAATGGTGACATTGCAAAATGAAAAATGAAGTTTTTGCATTGAAATCAATCTGAAAACGCACTTTGTGGATTTTGGCTGCTATACATGATAGAACTGCAAATTGTTACCAAAATATAGGGAATGTGGTACTCCAATAATGTACAAAATGGCATGGCTGCAAGTTTGATAGGAATTGAGATATAGCAAAAAGAGAAATGGAGTTTTTACATTGAAATCAATGGGAAAATACACTTTAGGCGATATTTTCTCTCTGATACAACATAAAAATATAAATTTTTGCGAGAATGTCGGAAATGAGGTACTCCAACCATGTGTAAAGCGGCATGGCTGTAGCTTTAATAGAAATTGAAATAGAGCAAAAAAGGAAAATTAAGTTTTTAATTGGAAATCAACGGATAAACACACTTTGTGCGATGTTTTCTCTCCTATGCAACATAAAACAGTATATTTTTGTGATAATGTAGGAAATGAGGTACTCCAATCATGTGCATAACAGTGTTGCAGGATCTATAAAAGAAATTAAGATATAGCAAAAAGAAATTTCAAGATTTTATATTGAAATCAATGATAAATCACATTTTGTGCAATATTTTCTAATCTAACAACGTAAAACTCTAAATAATTGCTAAAATATAAGCTATGAGGTACTCCAATGATGTGCAAAGCAGAATAGCTGCAGCTTTAAAAGAAATGTAAATATAGAAAAACAAAAATGTAGTATTTACATTGAAATCAATTAAAAAAAACACTTGCTGTGATATTTTCTCTCCTATACATAATAAAATCATAACTTTTTTTCAAAATGTTTTAAACGTTGTACTGCAATCATGTGCAAAACGGCATGGCTATAGCTTTAATAGAAATAAAGATATAGAAAAATGGAGTTTTTAGATAGTAATCAATAAGAAAACACACTCTGTGCAATATTTCTTCTCCTGTACAACATAGAAATGTAAATTTTTGAGAAAAACGTAGGGAATGAGGTACTCCAATCATGTGCAAAACATCATGGCTGTAGATTTAAAAGAAATTTAGATATAGCAAAAGGAAAAATGGTTTTTGCATTTAAATCAATACTAAAATAAACTTTCTGCAATATTTTATCTCCTATACAACATAGTACTGTAAATTTTTTTGAGAATGTAAAAAATGATGTACTCCAATCTGGTGCAGAACGTCACAGCTGTAGCTTTAGGAGAAATTTAGATATAGCAAAAAGGAAAATGGTTTTTACATTGAAATCAATAGGAAAACACACTTTGTGTGATATTTTCTCTCCTATACATTTTCTCTCGTATAGCAAAAAGAAATATGAAGATTTTCCATTGAAATCAATAGGAACACGCGTTTTTTGCATTTAGCCTTCTATACATGATGGAACTGCAAATTTTTCGCCAGAATGTAGGGAATGTGGAACTCTAATCATGTGCAAAATGGCATATCTGCAGCTTTAATAGTATTTGAGATATAGCAAAAAAAAAATTATAGTTTTTACATTCAAATCAATAAGAAAAAGCACTTTGTGCGATATTTTCTTTCCTATACATAATAAAATCATAACGGAATGGCTGTAGCTTTAATAGAAATTGAGATATAGCAAAAAGAAAAATGGTTTCTACATTGCAATCAATACGGAAACACACTTTGTGTGATATTTCCTTTTCTATATATAATACAAACAAAACTTTTGTCCAGAATTTTGGGAATGTGGTGCTTCAATCATGTGCAAAATGGCATAGCTGTAGCTTACATAGAAATTGAGATATAGAAAAATGGAGTTTTTAAATTGAAATCAATATGAAAACACACTTTGTGTGATATTTTCTCTTCTATACAACATAGAACTGTAAATTTGTGTGAGAATGTAGGGAATGAGGTACTCCACTCATGCGCAAAGCGTCATGGCTGTAGCTTTAATAGAAAATGAGATATAGCAGAAGGAAAAATGGTTTTTACATTAAAATCAATGGAAAAACACACATTGTGCGATGCTTTCTCTCCTATACAAAATAGAACTGTAAATTTTTGTGAGAATGCAGGGAATGAGGTGCTCAAATAAAGTGCAAAACGTCATGGCTGTAGCGTTAATAGAAATTGAGATATATGAAAAACAAAAATGGTTTTTACATTTAAATCAATGGAAAAACACTTTGTGCGGTATTTTCCCTCCTATACTACACAGAACTGTAAATTTTTGCGAGAATGTAGAGATTTAGGTATTCCTATCATGTACAAAACGACATGGCTGTAGCTTTAATAGAAAGAGACATAGCAAAACGAAGTATGAAGTTTTTATATTTAAATAAATGAGAAAACACACTTTGGGCATTATTTTATTTCTTATAAGTAATAGAACCGCAAATTTTAGACAGTATGTAGGGAATGTTGTACTTCAATCATGTGCAAAACATCATGGCTGTCGCTTTAATGGAAATTGAGATATAGCAAAAAGAAAAATGGAGTTTTGAAATTAAAATCAATAGCAAAACACACTTTGTGTGACATTTTTTCTCCTATACAACATAGAACTTCAAATTTTTGTGAGAATGAAGGGAATGAGGTTCACCAATTATTTGCAAAATGGCATGGCTGTAGCTTAAATAGAAATTGAAATATAGCAAAAAGAAAAATTAAGTTTTTATATTGAAATTAATAGGAAAAACACTTTGTGAGATGTTTTCTCTTCCTTACAACATCAAACTGTAAATTTTTGTGACAATTTACGGAATAATTTACTCCAATCAGGTGTAAAAATGACATGGCTGCAGCTTATATAGAAATTGAGATATAGCAAAAAGAGAAATGTAGTTTTTTTCGTTGAAATCTATGGAAAAAAATACTTTGTGTACAATTTCCTTTCATACACATAATAGAGTTATAACTATTATTCAGAATGTTGGGAATGTGGTGCTCTAATCAGGTGCAAAACGGCATGACTGTAGCTTTAATAGAAATTTAAATGTAGGAAAAAGAAAAATGAAGTTTTTACATTTCAATCAATGGGAAAATACACTTTGTGTGATTTTTTTCTCTCCTATACAACAGCGAAATGTAAATTTTTGGGTGAATGTAGGGAATGAGGTACTTCAATCACGTTGAAATCGACATGGCTGTTGCTTTAATAGAAATTTCTATACATGTTGCAAAAAATGGAGTTTTTACATTGAAATCAATAAGAAACACACTTTGTGTGATATTTTTCTTCTATATAACATAGAACTGTCAATTTTTGTGAGAATGTAGGGAATGACGTGCTCCAATCATGAGAAAACCGCATAGCTTTAACTTTAATAGAAATTATGATGCAGCAAAAGCTTAGATTATCTGGTACCATTGGAGTGTTGCAATACGTGCTCCGATCAGCTCCTGCTTTTTTTATGATTTTTATTTTATTTGGTTTTAAATATATCAAATTTATATTTGAAAATACTTTTAAAGGTTTAGTGCACATTAATCAGCAATTTTTTCCCGTTATATTAGTGGTTTTACTTTTATTTTTTTTCGTTTTTATTCAAACTTCATATTTTTTATAGTAGCTATCCATTTTGGGAGGTGCTTCCCTTCCGCTTGGTAGCAAGCTCAGCTATTTACCCTGACGACTCTAGGTCGTCTATTAATAGCTGTGGAATAATACTCCATGTGTTATTGGCATTAGTTTTGCTCTTTAGGCAATAGCCATGCCACCTATTGGCTATTGTCTGATTTCCAATAAAGATATATTTCCAAGACACCAGTTTATGAAATATATATTGTATAATAAGAAAGTGCACTGTGAATGTATTCATTTTAATGCAAATGAATCAGCTCTACTTGCAAATACATATAAGTGTAAGTTTTGCCTTAGCCACCATACAGATGACACACCTGTGAAAAATCCTCCTAATAAATATTCTAATGAGTGCTGTTCTAATAAATTCACTAATGAGTTTTTGTTCTAGTGTTCATGATATTGTCTCACCTATATCTGATCAGCTTAGCAAAGTGGGAGAGAAGTCCTCAAATGATATGTCTTCCATAGTCTCTCAGTTAGTGAATCCTATTGCTGAGCTTTATCATGTTTTGAAAGAGTATACAATAACTACTCAATCATTTCTTTTAGAATTTAGAAATATATGAGAAATGATCGAAATTATTTATGGAATTTTGTGGAGCATATGTACACTGTAAGTGATGTAAAGCCTTCATATTCTGATGTGCTGAAGCATCCAGTATCTTTACTAATACCTCAGCAAGTGTTTCCTTCCTTAAGTTGAATGAATCGACCAGCCTCTAAATCCGTTGCTAAATCATCAAATCAGTTTTACTCTGATCCAATCTTGAAGAAAAAGAAGGATGTTATACTTTCTATTTCGGCCCGAAAGGTCTTCAATCATTCTTCTTCTAAAATCTTCACAAGTACTGGAACGTCCAAAGCATTGAACATTATCCCTAAACATTATTATCACAAGTCTTTGTGACTAGACTAGGTCCTGAGGTGTCATGTGATGACATATATGATTATTTAAAGCAGAGAAATATATTAAATATCACTTCAATCTTGAAGCTGAAGACAAAATTTTCCTCTTATTCTTCTTTTATGATTCGTCTTCCATAGGATGATGAACACAAAATTATTGATTTGGATTTTTTGCCTGGCCAAACAATGTAAAAAGAATTTTTGGCTGAGTGTATGATAATAGTATATTAAGTTCTAAGTCCTTTATGAATCCACCTAATTTATCTGCTGACATAGTACCTGAAACTGTACCTACTTCCCGGGACTCTTCCTCTAAAAATATAAGTTATAATGAACACACCAAGAATTGAATTATTTTTTCAAAATGTCCGTGGTCTTCATACAAAGCATTCTGAATTTTTACCAAATGTTTGTTTATTATCTTATGGCATAATTTTGTTGACTGAAACCTGGCTCTTTCCTGAAATTAGCTTAAATGACTATTTTCCTCCAAACTTTGTCATTTTTTGATCTGACAGATAATCAGTGGGCCATAGTACACCACGTGGGGGTGGCATACTCATTACAATAAATGGAACTATCATAAATTTCACTTCTTATATTGTTCAAAACTGTAGTCACAATGACATTCTGCTTACAGTTGGAATTCTAGTAGGACGCTGTAGAATTTGGACTGTGAGTTCTTGTTATCTCCCTCCTAATATTTCTTTTGATGAATTTTCTATATGTTTTTAGATTCTTACAACCTATCTCCCCCAATAAATTTTATTCTAATTGGTGATTTTAATGTCCCTAACATTAAATGGACATCTCCACTTCCGTTTTATACTGGTCCTAGCGGTAATTCTAGGAAAGCTCTTGAAATTATTGCATTTGCTGAAGCTTTTAACGTTAAGCAATATAATACAATTTTTAATACGTTTGGAAAGCTATTTTTTCTGTTTATTCAGCACATCCATTAGTTCATCCTGATAGTTTTCATCCTCCATTCTTTATTGTGTTAAATGTAATAGTTCCTACATCTCCATTAAAAAATTTGCCTATTTATTGCTGGAAGAATGGTGATTATTATAAAACATTTCAATACTTTCAGGCATACAATTGGGGCAGTATTTTTGATAATGCTCAACCTGAAAATAGTTTCCATAATTTCTACTATGTTATTGAGAGTACCCTTTGTCAATTTATTCCACAAAAAGCGTTTTCTGCAAAAAGATCTACTTGCCTTTTCCGGTACAGCTACCATCTGAAACAGGCTCTGTAGAAGAAGTGTGGATATTTTGCTAGAAATAAATATCAGCAAACGTTATGAACTTTCAAGAAGTATCTTTACTTTTGGCATTATGCTAAAGTTTTACTGGTATGTGAAAGAAATAATTTTTTTTCATAATCTCTCATTATCTTGTAAAAATCCTCAGAATTTTTGGCAAGCATACAAATCTTATACTCAGTCGAATCAAACTTCTTTTATATTGTGGAATGATAACGGTAATTATATCACTACTCCAACTGAGGTCTCTGCACTTTTCACTCAAACATTTATTCAGGTTTATATTCCTTTACAAACTGTTAACGGCCATCCGTTTCCAATCCCTGATTTGAATTGTTCTTTGCATTTTAAGAAATAACTTCAGAGCAAGTTTCTGTTCCTATATGTAAATTAAAAACCACCTTTCTCTTTAGGACCAGATTTTCTTCCATCAGTGATTCTTAAAGCATATTCTTCAATTCTATCTCCTATATTAGCCAAACTATTTTTCCTATCTATACAGTTTCATTATGTTCCTGATATTTGGAAAACATCTTTTGTTGTTCCTTTTCGTAAATCTGGACCTCACGATTGTGTATTAAATTACCATTCTATTTCTTTAATTTCATGTATTGCTAAGACATTTGAGTACATTATATTAGATCACATTTTTATCTGGTCTCACTATTTTTTTATCACCACTCCAACAAGCCTTTACAAAGAACAAATCTTCTAAATCCTTTTATTGTCTCATTAATAATATCAATAATTTTTTGAATGGTAAACAACAACTTGATACTTTATATCTGGATGTTACCAAAGCATATGGCCTCTTCTCACATCTATTAGCATTTTTAATGATCTACTAAATGAATCGTAAAAATAAAATAAAGTTGGGTAAATTTGTTAGTACTGAAGTTCTTATTGCTAAATCTGGCGTTCCACAAAGTGGTGTTCTTGAAACATTTTATATTTAATATGCATCAATGAGTTACAGTTTTGCGTTCAGCGGGTCGTGGAATGGCTGAACACAAGTGATTTAACATTAAACAACAAGAAATCAAGTATAGTTTAATTTACTCGTCGAAGACTCCCAATAGAATATCCCTATAAGTTTTCTTATAGTATGATAATTAATCGAATAGCTATTGTTAAAGATCTTGGAGTCTTCCTTGACAATAGATTAACATAACAGTACCATCTAAAATGTACCTACCTTTCATGTAAACGCTTATTTAGTGTAATAAAACGAATGTCTCGATTTACAACGAACATTAGGACACTTGTAACACTATATAATCGTTTACTTCATTCCCGGATATTGTATTGTATTGGGTCAACTGCTGGGCTATGAGTGCACCTACAAATTATGCTAGAATTAATCGATTGCACTCCAAATTGATCCTGTTTATTGTAAATAAATGAAGCTAACAACATGTGAAATTGACTGATAGGATAAGGTTTTCCATTTTTGAATTGGATAAGATTATTGAAATATTTTGCATCCTTCTAATACATCATAATTAATAATACATATATACAAGATAGTAAATTGTTGGCAGCATAAAGTTTTAAGGCCATTGTAGTAAAACTCACAATATGTGTCTGTTTGTTAATATTTTATGATCATCTTGTCCCATACACAGAGCCCAATTTACATTCAATAAATACAATTTTACTATGGATGACTTATTATGATCAAAGAAGCATATCAGGTGAAAAGCAAGTAATTGCATCCCACCTACTATTTGTGAATTATAAGTTATTTGATAGCTTAGTTGATAGCTATACTACAATAGTCACTCATTTATTATTAAACAATACACCTTCAGCATCAGAAGGAGTTTACACTCTGTTATTGCTGAAGTAAAGCAAAAGAAATAAAGAAAGAAAAGAAAGAAAAAGAAAAATTGAGTTTTTAAATTGAAATGAATAGGAAAACGCACTTTGTGCGATATTTTCTCTCCTATAGAACGTAGGGAATGAGGTATTCCAATGATGAGCAAAGTGGCATGGCTGTAGCTTTAATAGTAATTTAGATAAAGCAAAAATAAAAATGGAGACTTTAAATTGTAATAAATACAAAAATTCACTTTGGGTGATATTTTCTGTCCTATACTCAATAGAATAATACCTATTATCCAGAATGTTGGGAATGTGGTACTCCAATCATGTGGAAAATGGCATGGCTGTAGCTTTAAAAAAAGTTGAGATATGCCAAAAAGCAAAATGAAGTTTTTACATTGTAATCAATGGCAAAACACACTTTGTATGATATTTTTAATTTCCTATTCATAATAGAATGATAACTTTTATCCAGAATGCTGGGAATGTGGTACTCCAATAATGTGCAAAACGGCATGTCTGTAGCTTTAAAAGAAATTGAGATATATCAAAAAGGAAAATAGTGTTTTTACATTGAAATCAATAGAAAAACACACTGTGCGATGTTTTATCTCCAATACAACTGTCAATTTTTGAAAGAATGTAGGAAATGAGGTGACCCTCTCATGTGAAAAACGAAATGGCTTTAGCTTTAATGGAAATTTAGACATAGCAAAAAGAAAAATGGAGTTTTTTAATTGAAGTTATTGGGAAACCCACTTCATGCTATGTTTTCTCTCCTATAGAACTGTCAATTTTTAGAGAATGTAAGGAATGAGGTACCCCTGTGATGTGCAAAATGGCATGGCTGTAGCTTTAATAGAAATTGAGATATAGCAAAAAGAAAAATTGAGTTTTTATGTTAAAACAAAGAGGAATCGTACTTTGTGCGATATTTTCTCTTTTGCCAGAATGTAGGAAATGAGGTATGAAATTCAGATATTGCAAAAAGATCAATGGAGTTTTTACATTGAAACCAATGAGAAAAGCACTTTGTGTGACATTTTGTCTCCTACACAACATAGGACTGTAAGTTTTTCCTACAATGTAGGGAATGAGGTACTGCAATCATGTGCAAAACGGCATGGCTGTAGCTTCAATAGAATTTAAGATATAGAAAAAATTAGGTTTTTAAATATAAATCAATGGGAAAACACGCTTTGTGCGATATTCTCTATCCTATACAACAAAGAACTGTTGATTTTTGCAAAAATGTAGGGAATGAGGTACTCCAATCATGTGCAAAATGGCATGGTGGTAGCTTAAATAGAAATTGACATATAGGAAAAAGAAAAATAGTGTTTTTACATTGAAATCAATGGGAAAATACACTTTGTGTGATAATTTCTTTCCTATTCATATTTGAATCATAACTTTTATACATAATGTTGGAAATGTAATACACCAATCATGTGCAAAGCAACATGCCTGTAGCTTTAATAGAAATTTAAAAATAGCAGAGGAAAAATAGTTTTTACATTTACATGGTTGGGAATTCACACTTTGTGCAATATTTTCTCTCCTATGCAACATAGAACTGTAAATTTTGGCAAGAAGGTAGGGAATGAGGTACTCCAATCATGTATAACTACATAGAGCACCACATGGTGTGTTTCTTTTGTGAAGCATTTTAAAGGAATTTGGGTTGGCTATAGTTTTAGGTGTGGTACAATCGTTAGGAATTTGCTCATTTAGTTCTATTTCTGTATGTGTGTAAAATGATTTTTCAAGTTTTTTGTTATTGAGGCTTTACTTAAGGCATTTTAAGGTTGCAATTAATAACGGACTTTGCTGTTTAAGTTGTTTTTAGGATCAGTTTTTGTTATTCACATTATTAAATTGTAATTTTGCAGTACTTTGAGAGATCATATTACTATGCCTCCAAAGAAAGTTTTTAAGTGGGGTGGATGCAAGCTCCTAAGATTGGAGCTTTCTGAGATCCTGATGGAGATCAGCAAGTTACAGGCTACAATCCTGGGTTGCAGCTCTTCAGCAGCTGTTTAACCAAGAGTAAGGTTGGGATGCCAATAACGTCACCATCTAGTTCACCCAGAATAATGGTAACGCCATCAGGTAATAAAGGGGTCATTGAGATTGGTAAGGCGTCCCTCAGTAAAAAGTCAAAGAGCATTAAGGTGGCAGGGGAATTTCAGATACTGGATTGCCAACAAATGACACCAAAATTGCAAGGGAAGGGGGTTAGGGAATCAGATGCAGAGGATAGCCATTCTCCTTCCTCAATACCCCAGGTTTCTACCTGTGGAGGATTTGCAGAGGTTCGTGAAGAGGGCTCCACATGTGTACAAAACCCATCACCTGGCAAAACCATTCTTGTACTAGGGACACAAACGTAAGGGGTGTTAATAGCTGGGCTCTACCAGAAGAGCTGCA
>JAAFCE010009127.1:25680471-25701359 GCA_013389805.1 Trigoniulus corallinus | reverse complement strand
GGACCACATGCTCTACATTATGGCAAAATTTACAGTTCTATGATGTACAGGAGAGAAAGTACTGCTCAAAGTATGTTTTCCCATTGATTTCAATAAAAAAACTTCGTTTTTTTGCAAGTTATGCCATTTTGCAATTGAAGTTCTGTGTAGCAATAGCAATATATAAGTGATGAAATGTGGAAACCAAAAAGTTAAAATCTGCCAACAGTAGGTCACTTGCATAACAGTCTATAATTTAAATTATCATTGCCTCTTTTTTAAAATATAAGAAAGTTATCCAAATCATGTCGTTGATAAGGTTTTTGTAGTTATAATAATCCACAATTGATTAATTGCAAAACAGCAAATAAATTGCAGTTTAAAGATGTTATGTTTCCCAATGATCACACGATGTTGAAAGCACTAGTTCTCATTAAGCAACATTGGGTTAGGTTAGTACTGGGAAAAATGACTGCTTAGGAATTCCTGGCGCTATTGGCTGGTTTGAGTTTGGCACTGCTTTTGTTATTTTTTCACATCATTAAACTGTTATAGTTTCTTGCATGTGGAAATTCAAGCATTTCACTTCAATGGGGATGAATGACGATAACACATTGGGATCTGGAAATTGTTTTAATGAGAGAGCTGTATTCCTAAAGTTACATCATTTTAAAAGGTTAAAATGCACTGATCGATTTGCAACATTGCATTATGGTGATTTGTTTGAAAATGAAGCTTGTTTAACAGAAAAACACAGGAATTATTTATTTCCGAAAAATCATAACAAACACAAAAGTTCGCTGTGCAATAATGAAATAAACGTCAAATCTACAGTGTTATTTTCTCCCAATTTCGGGGCATGGTACCAATAAGGATCCCATCAGTGAGTGAATTAGGATTTTTGCATAGTACAGAATGCTCATTAATCTTCATATATAGTTGAAGTCAAGACATAATAGTTTTACTTCTCCACTCCTATGTGCAACTAAGCATGGTAATATATTGCCATGTGCTTTGTCACATATTAATCTTGGGATGGTGCTATTGCAGGTTCTGAACAAGCTTTTCACAGTCTTTACTCTCAATGTACACATAAGTTATTTTTCAGAGAGTGAATTTTTGGTGGTTTTCACTCATCCAAATCTGCATGTCAAAAACTGAGATATATATAAAGCACTTCTTTTTGTTTACACCCACTGTCATTACCTATGTGAAGGGTTTTACATATGCAAATGTTGCAATATTTATTTGTTGCAGGTTATTAATAGTTCTTTAATTTAAAAATCTACAATCTACAATCAAAAATCTACAATAAAAATTTACAATGAAGTTTACTATTAGTATCTTGTGGGCATCAATGGGATGTAACTTATATATCAGACTAAATACATTCTCCATATTCATTAGTCAATTTCGCAACTTAAACCCACAAAAAGATGTTCGGCTGGTTGGAATGTTACTGGTAGAGTGAATAACTAGAAATATAACAGTGAATGAGGAGGAGACGTTCCGTGTAGTAATCTTAACAATAGCAATAAGTAAGTGATGAAATGTTGAAAACAAAAATTTAAAATCCAAAAACAGTAGTTCACTTGCATAATATTCTATAATGTAAATCATCATTGCCTCTTATTTAAAATTCAGAAAGTTGTGCAAATCATGTCGTTGATAAGGTTTTTGTAGTTGTAATAATACACAATTGATTAATTGCAAAACAGCAATCAAATTGCAGTTTGAAGACATTATGTTTGCCAATGGTCAAACCATGTAAAGAGCACCAGTTCTAGACTGATCACAGCAGTTAAGAAACATTGGGCCAGGGTAGTACTGAGATGGGCAGCCACTTGGGAATTCCTGGTGCTATTGGCTGATTTGCAGTTGGCATTTCTTTTGTTTTTTTTTTCACATCGTGAAACTGTTAGACTTCCTTGCATTTAGAAATTCATGCATGTTACTTCAATGGGGATGAATGGAGATAACACATTAAGATCTGATTTTTTTAATAAGAAAGCTGTATTTCTTAAGTAGCAAATTACTCAATGGCGTTTAATTCCAACATTAAATTATATTACAAGAATGTCAGAAGTCTATGATCAAAAAGTTCTTCATTTTTGGCTAATATGTATCTGTATAGGTGCGACATTTTTGTACTAACAGATACTTTGCTATCTGCAGATGTAAATTCCTATGATTATTTCCCACATAAGTATAAGGTCCACCGTTTAGACAAATCACTCTCATATTTTAGGGGTGGCATACTGATTGCTATTAATAAAAATACGTTAGGAGGCAACATTCATTTACCTGCAGACTGAATTGTACCAGATCATAGATTAGCTATCTCTTTAAGGACTGGACAATATAGTATGTTAACTTTAGTAGCTTGTTATCTCTTACCTTCATTACCATCCAAATTATTCACTTAAATAGTTGACCTATTGGTTGCAAAACTGGCTGATTGCTCATCAATATTGCTGTTGGCGGACTTCAATGTGCGCCAAATTAATTGGTCATTGTCAACACCAATATGTTGTGGTTCATTGCACTCAATTAAAGCTAACTCCTTAATAGCAGTATCTACTTTTGTGAAACTGCAAACTGTGAAATTCAGTCAGGAATTCAATTAATTGACTATTAGACCTGTGTTTCTCTGACTTGCAGTGCCAAAGTTAAGGGTTTATTAATATGAGAAAGACATCATTTTTTGGAAAAGTTACTTTCAAAGCAGCAATCCCCTCAGTCGTTTTGGACAATGTACAAACGTCTTACTACAACAGGACCTGAGAGCCTAGTACTTATTTATAAAAACGAATTAGTATCTGATCCAGAAAATATTGCTGATCTGTTTTGGAACTACTATGCTAATCAACTTAATACAACATCTCCAGTTGCAAATAGTGTTCATTACCCTTATAATTTGCGTGAAAATCATGATTTGTGTGATGTTTTCTCTTCTATAAAACCCAGATTGATAAATCTTGGCCAGAATGGAGAGAATGTGGTACTATACAACGTTGTTTAACGGTATGTCTGTAGCATTTATAGTTTTTGAGAAAAAGAAGCATCTAGGTGACATGCTTACTCATTGAGGAAACAAGTAATTTTTTTTGATTTCCAGGACCTTTTTGTCATTATCCATGTTTTGTGGAATTTTTCCACTTCTATGAAAACCACATCTGCAAAACTTTACCAATATGTGAAATATGCGGTATTTTACACTTTTGCTAAGTTTTAAAGCTTTATCTTTAATAGTTTTTGAGATATTGCAAAACCGAATGTTCTCCCATAAAAAAGCATGTGAAAATCATGATTAGTGCGATATTTTCTCTTCTATACATTACAGAACGAAAAATCTTTTCAAGAATGTAGAGAATGTGGTACTCTACAACGCTGCCAAACAGCATGTCTGTAGCTTTTATAGTTTTTGAGAAAAGAATGCATCTTGGTGACATGCTTACTCATTCAGGAAAAGTGATTTTTCATGATTTCCAGCACTTTTTGTCATTATACATGTGTTGTGGAATTTCTCCACACGTGTAAAACTTTGCCAGTAGGTGAAATAGGCGGTTATATTCACATTTATCTATAATAGTTTTGGAGATATTGCAAAAACGAATGTTCTCCCAATCGAATCTTTGCATTGTTGTATAGGAGAGAAAATATTGCACAAAGTGTGTTTTCCTATAGATTTCAATATAAAAACTCCATTATTCTTTATGCTATGTCTTAATTTGCAATAAAGCTACAACCATGCTATTTTGTACATTATTGGAATACCATATTCCCTACATTCTGTCCAAAATTTTCAGTTTCATCATGTATAGGAAACAAAATGCACAAATTGCGTTTTTGATATTGATTTCAAAGGAAAAACTTCATTTTTCTTTTCTTACATCTGAATTTCTATTAAAGCAAAAAAATTTAAAGTTCTATGTGGTATTGGAGAGAAAATATCACGCAGTGTGTTTTCATTGATTTTAATTTTAAAAACTCCATTTTTCTTTTTGCTGTGTGTCAATTTCTATTAAAGCTGCAGTTTTGCCGTTTTGAACATGATTGAGTACCTCATTCCCTACATTCTCGGTTAAAGTTAAATTTTAAAAAGTTGAGAAAATATTGCATAAAGGTTGTTTTTCCATTGATTTCAATGTAAAAACCCCATTTTTCTTTTTGCTACATCTTAATTTTTTTTAAGTGCAGCCATGCCATTTTGCAATTGATTGGAGTACCACATTCTCTACAATCTGGCCAAAATTTGCAGTTCTGTCATGTAAAAGGGACAAAAAGCACACAGTGCATTTTCCCATTGACTTCAATGTAAAACTCCATTTTTTTTTGCCATATCTCAATTTCCATTAAAGGTTCAGCCACGTGGTTTAGCACTTGATTACATTTCCTCATTCCCTACATTTTCAAAAAAATTTACATTTTTAAATTGCATAAAAGAGAATATCGCACAGTGTGTTTCCTATTCATTCCATTGTAAAAACACCATTTTTCATTTTGCTATAGACTAATTTCTATTAAAGCTACAGCCATACCGTTTTGCACTTGATTAGAGTACCTCATTCCCTATATTCTCACAAAAATTCGCACTTCTATGTTGTAGAGTAAAAAAATATCACACAGTGTGTTTTCCAATGGATTTCAATGTAAAAACAGTTGTGTGGTGTATGGGAGAGTGCTTTCTTATTTATTACAATGTAAAAACTCAATTTTTCTTTTTGTTATATCTCAATTTCCGTTAATGCTACATCTATGCCGTTTAGCAGATGATTGGAGTACCTCATTCCCTACATTCTCGCAAAAATTTGCATTTCTATGTTGTATAGGAGAGAAAATATCCCCCAAAGTGTCGTTTTCTTTATATCTCAATCTATATTAAAGCTAGAGTAATGCCATTTTGCACGTGATTGGAGTACCTCATTCCCTACATTCTCTCAAACATTTACAGTTCTGTTTTATAGGGGGAAAATATCACACAAACTTTTTTTCTGATTGATTTCATTTTTAGAACTCTATTTTTCATTTTGCTATATCTCAGTTTCTGTTAAAGCTAGAGCCATGCCGGTTTGCACATGAATGGAGTATCATATTCCCAACATTCTGGATGAAAGTCATGATTCTATTATGTATAGGAAAGAAAATATTGCACAAATTGTTTTTTCATATTGATTTCAATGTAAAAGCTCCATTTTTCTTTTTGCCATATCTCAATTTCTATTAAAGCTACAGCTATTCCGTTTTACACATGAGTGGAGTACCTCATTCACTACATTTTTGGTAATATTCAAAGTACTAGGTTTCATCAGAGATAAAATATGGCACAAAGTGTGTTTTCCTGTTGATTTCAATGTAAAAACTACATTTTTTGCTTTGCTATATCTCAATTTCAAATAAAAGCAATGCAATTTTCCAAATGTTAGGAGTACCTTCGTCCCAACATTCTCGCAAAATTTTACAGTTCTTTGTTGTATTGGAGAGAAAATATCAAACAAAGTGTGTTTTCCCATTGTTTTCAATGTAAAAACTTCATTTTTCGTTTTGCAATATCTAAATTGCTATTAAAGCTGGATAATAATTTCTGGATAAAAGTTATGATTCTATTATGCATAAGAGATAAAATATCCCACAAAGAGTGTTTCTCCTATTGATTTCAATTTAAAAACTCCATTTATCTTTTTGCTATATCTAAATTTCTATATCTCAATTTCTATTTCCAACATTCTGATAGGAGTTATGGTTCTATTATGAACAGGAATAAAAATTTTCTACAAAGTGTATTTTCCCATTGATTTCAATGTAAATACTATATTTTTCTTCATACTATATCTGAATTTCTATTAAAGCTACAGCATTGATAGGCTTACCTCATTCACTATATTCTTGCAAAAATTTATAGTAAATGTTGTATAGGAGAGAAATGACGCACAAAGTTTGTTTTCCCATTGATTTGAAAGTAACAACCATTTTTCTTTTTGATATATCTCAATTTCGATTGAAGCAAAAGCCATGACGTTTTGCACAAGATTGGATTACCTCATTCCTTACAATCTCGAAAAAAATTTTACAGTTCTATGTTGTATAGGAGAGAAAATATCACACAACGTGCGTTTTCTCATTGAATTCAATGGAAAAATACATTTTTCTTTTTGCAATATCTCAATTTTTCTAAAGATGCAGCCATTACGTTTTGAACCAGAGTGAAGTACATCATTCCCTGCATTCTTGCAACAATTTACAGTACTATGTTGTATAGGAGAGAAAATATCTCAAAAAGTGTGTTTTCCCATTGATTTCAAGGTAAAAACTTTTAAGTATCGCATTCCCTATATGCACACAAAAATTTACAGTTCTATGTTGCATCGGAGAGAAAATATTACACAAAGTTTTTTTTCCATTGATTTAAATTTTATCTCTTTTGCAATATCACAATTTCTATTAAAGCCTCAGCCCTACAGTTTGGCACATGACTAGAGTACCACATTTCCTACATTATGCGCAAAATTTGCAGTTTTGTCATGTATTGGAGACAAAATGCACAAATTGAGATTTCCTACTCTTTTCAATAGAAAAACTTCCTTTTTTACTATATCTTAATTTCTATTAAAGCTACACCCAGACCGTTTTGCACAGGATTAGAGAACCACATTCCCAACATTCTGGATAATAGTTATTATTCTATTATGTATATGAAAGAAATTATCACACGAAGTGTGTTTTTAAATGATTTTAATGTAAAAACTTAATTTTTCTTTTTTAAATGTCAATTTCGGTTAAAGCTAAAACTATGCCGTTTTGCACATAATTGGAGAACCTTATTCCCTACATTGTGGCAAAATCTTACAGTTCTATGTTGTATAGAAGAGAAAGTGTTGCACAATGAGCGTTTTTCCATTGATTTAAATTTAAACAAACAATTTTTGTTATTCATATATCTTAATTTCTACTAAAGCAACAGCCATTCCCTTTTGCACATGATTGGAGTACCTTATTGCCTTCTTACAAAACATTGCAGTTATATGTTTTATAGGGGAGAAAATATTTGACAAAGTGTGTGTTATACCATTCAACTCAATGTAAAAACAGCATTTTTCTTTTTCTATATCTCAATATCTATTAAAGCTACAGCCATGCCGCTTTTCTGATGTTTGAAGTACCTCATTACCTACATTCTTTAAAAAATTTACAGCTCTATTTTCTATAGGATAAAAAATATCACAGAAAAATCTCAATTTTCATTTTGTGATATCTCAATTTGTATTAAAGCTAAAGCCATGCCATTTTGCACATGGTTGGAATACCTCATTCCCTTCATTCTCAGAAAAATTTACAGTTCTATGTTGTATAGGAGAGAAAATATTTTTCAGCATTTTGTTCCCGTTGATTTCAATATAATAACTGAATTTCTCATTGTGCTATATCTGAAATTATATTAAAGCTACAGCCATGCCATTTTTCACAAGCTTGGAGTACCACATACCCTACTTTCTCGAAAAAATTTACTGTTCTCTGTTGTATACAAGAGAAAGTATTGCACACAGCGTTTTTCCCATTTATTAGAAAGTAAAAACTACATTTTTTTCCTATATCTTAATTTCTTTTAATGCAACAGAAATGTCTTTTTGCACATGATTGAAGTACCAAATTACCAACATTCTAGATAAATGTTATGATTCTATTATTTATAGGAAGAAAATGTGGCACAAATTGTTATTTCTTAATAATTTCAATGTAAAATCTTCATTTATCTTTTTGCTTTATCTCAATTTTTATTAAAGGCTACAGCCATGCTGTTTTTCACAGTTTTGGAGTACCTCATTCTATACAGTCCTACAAAAAATTACAGTTCTATGTTGTATAGCAATAAAAATACTACACAAAGTGTGTTTTCAAATTGACTTCATTTAAAAATCTCTATTTTTCTTTTTGCCATATCTCGTTTTTTATTAAAGCTGCATCCATGCCGTTTTGTGCATGATTAGAGTACCTCATTCCCTACAATCTCACAAAAATTTACAGTTCTATTTTGTATAGGAGAGAAAATATCGCAAAAAGTGTGTTTTCTTATTTATGTCAATTTAAAAACTCCATTTTTTCTTTGCTATATCTCCGTTTTTATTAAGGCTACAGCTATTCGGTTTTTCACATCCTTGGTATACCTCATTCCCTACATTTAGAAAAAAAATATAAAGCTCTATTTTGTATACAAGAGAAAATATCACACAAATTTTATTTTTCTATTGATATCAATGTAAAAACTTGTTTTTAGCTATATCTCAAATTCAATTCAAGCTACAGACATGCTGTGTTGCACATGATAAGAGTACCTGATTCCCTATATAAGTCTATGTTGTATAGGAGAGAAAATATCGCAAAAAGTGTGTTTTCCCATTTATTTCAATGTAAAAACTCCATTTTTCTGTTTGCAATATCTCAATCTTTTTAAAGCTACAGTAGTGATGTTTTGCTCATGATTGGAGTACCTTATTTCCTACATTTTTGCAAAAAATTACAGCACAAAGTTTGTTTTCCCACTGATTTCAATGGAAAAACTCAATTATTCTTTTTGCTACATCTCGATTTCTTTTAAAGTTGTAGCCATGCTATTTTGCACATAATTGGAGTACCATATACCCCACATTCTCCCTAAAGTTTACAGTTCTATTTGGCAAAGGAAAAACATATTACACAACGTGTGATTTCCCATTGATTTCAATTTAAAAACCATTTTTCTTTTTGCAATCTCTCATTTTCTATTAAAGCTACAGCCATGACATTTTTGCACCAGATTGCAGTACCTCATTCCCAACATTTTTTAAAAAATTTACAGTTCTATGTTGAATAGGAAAGAAAATATCGAAAAAGTGTATTTTTCCATTGATTTAAATATAAAAACTCCATTTTTCTTTCTGCTATATCTCACTTTCTATTAAAGCTATAGCCATGCCGTTTTGCACTTGATTGAAGTACCTCATTCCCTACATTATCACAAAAAAATGACAGTTCTATTTTGTAAAGGAGAGAAAATATCACACAAAGTGTGTTTACCCATTAACTCCATTTTTCTTTTAGCTCTAGCCCAATTTCTATTAAAGCTACAGCCATGCCATTTTGCACATTATTGGAGTATCTCATTCCCAACATTCTCGCAAAAAAATACAGTTCTTTGTTGTATAGCATAGAAGATATCACGCAAAGTGTGTTTGCCCCTTGATTTAAATGATAAAACAATTTTTTTTTGTATTTCTTAGTTTCTATTAAATCTGCAGCCTTGCCGAAATGTGCATGACTGGAGTACCACATTCCTTACATTTTGGCCAAAATTTGCAATTCTATCCTGTATAAGAGACAAAAAGCACACAGTGCAATTTTCCATTGATTTGAATAGAAAAACTTTATTTTCCTTTTTGCTATATCTCCAATTCAATTAAAGCTACAGCCACGCTGTATTGCTCATGTTTGGAGTACCTCATTGCCTTCATTCTCAGAAAAATTTAAAGTTCTACGTTGTATAGGAGAGCAAATATTGCACAAAGTGTGATTTCAAAGAATGATTTAAATGTAAAAACTCCATTTTTCTTTTTGCTATATCTATATTTTTATTAGAGCTAAAGCCATGCCGTTTTGCAAATGTTTGGAGCACCACATTCCCAAAACTCCAGATAAAATTTAAGAATGTTTTATGTTTATGAAAGAAAATATCGCACAAAGTGTCTTTTTTCATCGATTTCAATGGAAAAACTCAATTTATCTTTTTTGCTATATCTCAATTTTTGTTGAAGCTACAGCGATGCCATTTCACACATGATTGGAGTGCCTCATTTCCTACGTTCTTGCAAAAATTTACAGAAATATGTTATATAGGATAGGAAGTATTGCACAAAGTGTGGATTCCCATTGATTTCAATGTAAAAACTCCATTCTTCTTTTGGCTATATCTCAATTTCTGTTAAAGCTACAGCCATGCCGTTTTGCACATGGCTGTAGTACCTCATAACCTACTATTTTACAAAAATTAACAGTTCTATGTTGTATAGGGTAGAAAGTATCACATATATTGTGTTTTCCCATTGATTTCAAAAAACGACTTTTTTGGTATATCTCAATTTCTGTTAAATCCACAGCCATGCAATATTGCCCTTTATTCAAGTGCCTCATTCCCTACATTCTTGCAAAAAATTTATAGATGTATGTTGTATAGGAGAGAAAATATTGCACAATGTGTGTCTTTTTATTGATTTCAATGTAAAAACTCCATTTGCCTTTTTGCTATATCTAATTTTATATTAGATCTACAGCAATGTTGTTTTGCACATGATTGGAGTACCTCCTTCCCTACATTCTCACAAAAATTTACAGCTCTATGTTTTATAAGGGAGAAATTATCGCAAAAAGTGTGTTTCGACATTGATTTCAATTTAAAAACTCGACCATCATGGCACCATCTATCCACCATGGAACCCATTCTCGTGGTGGGTTACATAAGCTCTGGGGGAAGGATGCCAATGCCGCCCTGACAACCACCTCTGTGAAGTGACTCACTAAGTTGTTGACCCCATCAAAATCACACAGTGGGCGAAAGTAGATATGGGTGTGCAAACTCCTTCCAGTCTGCCCAACGCAGACACCATCATGGTGGGTGTCTGGGCAATGCCCCATCTCCACTGCTAATTCTGATGGGGAAGGGATCACTTCCACAAGGGTCTGACAAGTCCTCCCACTGCCAACCTGGTGCCAACCTAGGAGAGCAGATGGATAGGTCTATACATGAGAGACAACCAGTAGCAGTCATGACATGTGTGGAGGTGCCTGTGTTTAGAACAATGAGGCCATTGTGTGACACCTATTGTTCCACAAGTCGCCCCCAGGGGTTATGACTGTCCGAGCCCCATTGGGGATTATGGGCATTAAAATAACCCACTATCTAGAAGGGTCTTGGAAGCTGGCCGCTGAGGGAATCGAGGTCTGCCCATGGGATATCAATCCCAGGTGGCATGTAGAGGGAACATTGAGTGGTGAGCACATCCAGTTGCAATGAGACCGCCACTGCTTGCAGAGGCGTCTGCAGAGCAACTGGCACATGAATGCACCCATTCCAGATAAGGAGAGCCATGCCTCCCACAGGGTGGCTTCCATGCTGCCGAGTGTCTGCATATACAGTGTACCCCCATAATGAAATGGGGGCATCACAGTGACACAGGATCTCCTTGAGGGAGATGCAGACAGGGTTGTGCCTCGAGATCAGCAGTGCGATCTCGTCCCTCTTTTCAGAAACCCATTGACAGTTCCATTGCAGGAAATTTACCATCACGTGAACTTAGGCGGCTTGTTTCTATTCCTCCCTTTTCTTCATCCCACTGCAGAAAAGGGATGGACGCCTTCAATTTATTCGTCCTCCTCCATCTTGAAGGAGGAATCCCCATCGTGCCCCAGTTTGGGCATAAAACTACCCTGTGCTCTCTGCCGTTGGCCAGAGAGCTTGGGTGGCTAAACCAATGACACCCGCCCCATTGCAGTAGTGAGGGGTGTCCCGTCTTTCTTTCCTCCTGTCTCACCCACCACCCCCTCAGTATAGGAGGTTGGCTGGGCTGAGTCAGAGAGGGAGGCCATAAAGGAAGATGCCTCTCCTTGATGAGGGGCATCTGCGGCTTCCAAAGAAGCTGGCACCACTATTATTGTGGGGCCCATGCATGGGCCAGAGGTGGTGGTGGAGCCAGAAGAAGCCATGGAAATGGGGTCGGGGTGTCTGTCTGGCAGCCAATGCTTGCACAGACTGGCACCCCATGGGCCCGAGAGGGCGTTAAATGGATTAGAAGGGGGAGCTGAGGTAGGGTGTCCGTCTGGGTACAGACAGAAGACACAGCAGCTGCCTTCTCAGACCTGCATAAGACACTCCACGACTGGAGGTCCCTAGCAAGGCTAGCAGCTGCCATGCATCTGGAAAACTAATACCCTTCTGGACATGCAGCTCCTGGATCGTGCATTCCTGCAGCCAAGTGGGGAAATCCCGAGAAGAGGTGGGGTGATTGCTCTTACAGTTTATGCATAAAGGTGCAGTCTTACAAGACTCTGGGGAATGGTCTCCTTGCCCACAAGTGCCACACATGGCCTTGGCAGAACAGGAATTCTCGCCATGGCCATATTGTTGGCAGTTGAACAACCAAAGTGGGCTTGGTATAAATGGACACACAGGCAAGCAGAGGTAGCCAGCCATGATGTACTCCAGCACCTTGGGCCTACCAAAGGTCAGCACCAAGGTGTCAGATAGGTGGGATTCTAAATCTCAATGGACAAAGGTGTGGTGAACAGCCACCACACCCTGGTCCCTGAGCTCCTACACTATCTGCTCTTCTGATTCCCCTAGTAGGTCGGGGCACCCCACCACACCTCTACTGGTATTTATGATGCGATTGGGGTTTGACCAGTTTTTTGACCAAAGTCACATTGCCAGCAATGCCCTTGATGGCTTTGGCAATAAGGAAGGGCGACGCCTTCCCCAAGGCTGCTCCATCCTCCCCATAGATGGAAAAAAACCGGGGAGAATAGGAAGAAGGTACGGATGGTGGTTTGACATCATGTAGGAACATGCTGTGCATCGGCTTTGGAACCCTGCACCTTAAGGCTAAGAGATCGTTGCCTCTTGTTAAGGGCAGGCGCCGATGCCATAGACGCCACAAGTTCGTTCCCTGATCCAGTTGACTTAATGGGGGAACGTGGCCTCTTTTTTGGAGCAGTACATGTCTCCATCAGCTCAGTGGCAGCTGGCCCACTCAGTTGGAAAGGACCGAGCCTGCCATCTTACGGCTCAACACAAGTCAATAAAACTAAAGAAGGGGAGGGGTGGGGTTATTTGATTAGGCCCCCAGCCTCAGTTTTATAGTTGCCTTAATTTTTGATAATTATGAGTTCACTGCCCACAGGTCTTACCCACCACAAGGAGCCCTACGAGGGGACGCTCATTCGGGTTGCTGAGATTCCTCGGGCAGCATACCATTAGTGTGGCATAATCCCCGAGTACCAGACCATTGACTGCCTGCCCTCTTACAGTCACCCTAGGAGGCATAATCACTTATGCGCCCCCGGCTGATTGACCAAGACTGAGCTACTACCTTGGCTTCCCGTTTTCTCTGGAATCTGTGGATAAAGTGATGTGTTGGGGCTATACACCGCAGCCCTAATCCCTGATGTCTGTCAGCCAGACCACAAGTGTGAGGTGGCTCAGAGACATTGCAGGACATGCGCCTCCTCAATCACCAGGATCCACTTTTCCCAGGGGTGCAGGTCTCCACACACGGCAAACACATGGGTAAGCGTTTGTTTGCAGTCACCTCAGTGAGGAGCCTCATCAACCGAGAACAAGTCAGACCGAACACTGAAACAAACACGATGCTGGTATCGTCCTGTCCATAACTCGTCATAGACAAGGACGACAATAATGTTGTCCAGAATTGGGCAAGAAAAAGTCACCCCGTTTTTTTGCCTCTTACGACATGCAGGTATGCAGTGTGCCTATTCTACCCCCGGGCTAACACAAGCACGTGATTGGAGTACTCATTCCATACATTCTTGCAAAAATTTACATTTCTATTTTGTATATAAGAGAAAATACCGCACAAATTGTGTTTTTCCAATGATTTCAATGTAAAAACTTCAATTTTCTTTTTGCTATATCTCAAGTTCTTTCAAAACTGCAGCCAAGCTGATATGCACATTCCCTACATTCTGGCAAAAATTTGCAGTTCCATTATATATAAAAAACAAAATCCACAAAGTGCGTTTTCCGATTGATTTTAATGGGAAAACTTATTTTTCTTTTTCCTTTATCTCAATTTCTATTAAAGTTACAGCCATGCCGTTTGGTACATGATTAAAGTACCACATTCCCTACATTATAGATAAAAGTTATGATTCTAATATGCATAAGAAAGAAAATATCACATGAAGTTGTTTTCCCATTGATTTCAATGGGAAAAATTTTATTTAATTTTGTTACATATCAGTTCTATCATATATAGGAGACAAAATGCGTTTTCTCATTGATTTCAATGGAAAAACTTCATTTTTCTTATTTCTGTATCCCAAGTTCTATTAAAGCTACCACAATGCCGTTTTGCACATAATTGGAGTATCTCATACCCCACATTGTCACAAAAATGTACAGTTCTTTGTTGTATTGGAGATAAAATATCTCACAAAGTATGTTTTCCAAATGATTTCCATGGAAAAACTCTATTTTTATATTAGCTATATCTCAATTTCTATTAAAGCTACACCCATGCCAATTTACAAATGATTGGAGTACCTTATTTCCTACATTGTCACAAAGATTTACAGTTATATGTTGTATAGGGGAGAAAATATTTCAAAATATTCAGTTCTATTATGAACAGTAGGCAAAATGAGTTTTCCCATTGATTTCAATTGAAAAACTTCATTTCTCGTTTTGCTATATATCAATTTCTTTTAAAGCTACAGCCATGCCGTTTTCCACATTAATGAAGTAAAACATTCCCAATATTCTGGCCAACACTTGCAGTTCTCACATGTATAGGAGACAATATGCATAAAGCATGTGTTTCCATCGATTTCAATGGAAAAACTTCATATTTCTTTTTGCTATATCTATATTGTTATTAAAGCTACAGGCATGCTGTTTTGCACGTGATTCGAATACCTCATTCCCTACATTCTCACAAAAATTTACAGTTCTATGTTGTATAGGAGAGAAAATATCGCACAAAGTGTGTTTTCCCACTGATTTCAATGCAAAAACTTCATTTTTCTTTATGCTATATTTAATTTCTATTAAAGAAACATCCATGCCGTTTGGCACATGATTGGAATACCACATTCCCAAAATTCTTAATAAAAGTTATGATTCTATTATTCATAGGAAAAAAAATTGCAAAATGTGTGTTTTTCCATTGATTTCAATGTGAAAACTCAATTTTTCTTTTTTGTTATATCTCAACTTCTTTAAAGCTAAAGCCATGCCATTTTGCGCATGATTGAAGTACCTCATTCCCTACATTCTTTGAAAAGTTTACAGTTTTATGTTGTACAGGAGAGAAAATATCGCACATACTGAGATTTCCTATTGATATCAATGTAAAATCTCTAATGTTCATTTTGCTTTATCTCAATTTCTATTATAGATCTAACGCCATCATGATCATGAATGGAGTGCTATATTTAAAACATTCTAGATAAACATTATGATTCTATTATGTATAGGAAAGAAAATATCGCACAAAGTGTGTTTTCCCATGATTTCAATGTAAAAACTGTATTTTTCTTTTTGCGATATCTATATTTTTATTAAAGCTACAGCCATGCCGTTTTCACATGATTGGAATACCTCGTTTCCTACATTCTCAAAAAAATTTACAATTCTATGATGTATAGGAGAGAAAATATCACGCAAATTGTGTTTTCTCATCGATTTCTTCTTTTTGCTATGTATCACTTTCTATTAAAGCTAAAGCCATGCCGATTGGCACATGATTGGAGTTCCTCATTCCCTACATTCTTGCAAAAATTTAGTTCTTTGTTTTATAGAAGAGAAATGTATTGCACAAAGTGTTTTCCTATTGATTTTAATGTAAAATCTCCATTGTTCATTTTGCTATATCTCAATTTCTATTATAGAGCTTAGGCAAAACCTTTTGAACATTAATGCGGTGCCTTATTCCCAACATTCTAGATAAAAGTTATAATTCTATTATGTATAGGAAAGAAAATATCACACAAAACTCCAGTTTTCTTTTTACTATATCTTAAATTTTTTTAAAGCTATATCAATGCCGTTTTGCAAATGATTGGAGTTCATTGCTACAGCAATGTTGTTTTGTGCATGATTAGAGTACCACATTCCCAACCTTCTGAATAAACGTTACTATTCTATTATGTATAGGAAATAAAATATTGCACAAAGTGTGTTTTCTCATTGATTTCTTTGTGAAAACTCCATTTTTCTTTTAGCTATATCTCAATTTTGATTAAAGCTACAGCCATTAACTTTTGCACATCGTAGGAGTACCTCATTCCCTGCATTCTGACAGAAATTTACAGTTTTATTATGTAAAGGAGAGAAAATATCATACAAAGTGTGTTTTCCCGTTGATTTCAATTTAAAAACAATTTTTCTTTTTGCTATATATCATTTTCTATTAAAGCTACAGCCATGACGCTTTGCACATGAGTGGAGTACCTCATTTTCCTACATTATTGCATAAATTTACAGTTGCATATTGTATAGAAGACATAGTTTGGCGCATAGCGTTTTTTCCTATTGATTTCAATGTAAATAAAATACATTTTTCTATAACTCACTGTCTATTAAAGCTACAGCCATGCCGTTTAGCACCAGATTTAAGTACCTCATTCTTATATTCTCACAAAAATTCACAGTTCTATGTTGTATAAGAGAAGATATCACAGAAAGTCTGTTTTCCATTGATTTTAATGTAAAAACTCCACTTTTCTTTTTGCTATATGTCTATTACTAATAAAGCTACAGCCATGCCATATTGCACATCATTGGAGTTCCGCATTTCCTACTTACTCACAAAAATTTACATTTATATGTTGTAAAAGAGTGAAATTATGGCACAAACTGTGTTTTCCTATTGATTTCTATAGAAAAACGCTATTTTTCTTTTTTCAATATCTTAATTTCCATTAAACCTTCAGCCATGCCATTTTGTGCATGATTGTAGTACCACATTCCCAACTTTCTGAATATAAGTTATGATTATATTATGTATAGGAAATAAAATATGGCAAAAATCGTTTTTCCTATTGATTTCAATGTAAAAACTCTATTTCTCTTTTAAATATATCTCAATTTCTATTAAAGCTACAGCCATTCAGTTTTGTAGATGATTTGCATACCTGATTTCCTACATTCTTACAAAAAAATTCAGTTCTAAGTTGTATAGGAGAAAAAATATCGCAGAAGGTGTGTTTTGCCATTGATTTCAATGTAAAAACGCAATTTTTCTTTTTGCTACATCTTAATTTTATAATAATGCTCCAGAAATGCCGTTTTGCACATGATTAAGGTACCTCATTCGATTCATTCTCACAGAATTTACAATTCTATGTTGTTAACGAGAGAAAATATTACACAAAGTGTGTTTTCTTTTTAATTTCAATAAAAAAACTTTTTTTTATATCTCAATTTGTTTTAAAGCTATAGCCAAGCTGCTTTGCACATGATTGGAGTACCACCTTCCAAATATTTTGGATGGAAGTTATAATTCTTTCATGTATATGAATAAAAATATTGCGTAAAGTGTACTTTTCCATTGATTTCAATGTAAAAACTCCATTTTTCTTTTTTTACTTCTGTAAACCGTTTTGCACATGATTAGAGTATCTAATTCACTAAATTCATAAAAAATTTGCAGTTTTATGTTGTGTAGGAGAGAGAATATCTCACATCGTGTTTTCCCATTGATTTTAATTAAAAAACTCCATTTTTCTTTTTGCTATATCATAATTTTTATAGGAAAGAAAATATTGTGCAAAGTGTGTATTCCCATTAAATTCAAAGGGAAAACTTGATTTTTCTATTTGCTATATCCTAATTTCTATTTAAGCTACAGACTTGCCGTTTTGCATATGTTTGGAGTACCTCATTCCCTACATTCCCAAAAAAATTTAAAGATTAATGTTGTATAGGAAAGAAAATATCACACAATGTGCATATTCTTATCGATTTCAATGTAAAATCTTCATTTTTGTTTTTGATATATCCCAATTTCTATAAAAGCTACAGCCATGCCGACTTTGCTAATGATTAGAGCACCTCATTTCCTACATTCCCACAAAAATTTACAGGTAATAATGAATAGGAAAGAAAATTTTGCACAAAGTGTGTTTTCATATCCATTACAATGAAAGGACTCCAAATTTCTATTGCTATATCGTAATTTTTTAATAAAGTTGCAGCCATGCCGTTTTGCATAGATTGGAGTACCTCATTCCCAACATTCTGTATAAATGTTATTATTCTATTATATATAGGAGAGAAAAAATTGCACAAAGTGTGTTTTCCCATGAATTGCAATGTAAAAACTCAATTTCTCATTTTGCTACATCTCAATTTCTGTTAAGGCTACAGTCATGCTGTATTGCACATGATTGGAGTACCACATTCCAAACATTCTGGATAAAAGGTATGATTCTATTATGTATCAGTAAGAAAGTATCACACAGTGTGTTTTTTCATTGATTTCAATGTAAAAACTCCACTTTACTTTTTGCTATATTTCAATTTCTATTAAAGCTGCAGCCATGATATTTCACACATGATTGGAGTACCAAATTCCCAACAATCTGTGTAAAATTAATCATTCTATTATGTATAGGAGAGAAAGTATCGCTCAAAGTGTGTTTTCCTATTTTTTAAATATAAAAGCTCCATTTTTCTTTTTTGCAATATCTCAATTTCTATTTAAGCTACAACCATGCTGCTTTGCACATCATTGGAGCACCTCATTCTTTACATTCTCGCAAAAATATTCAGTTGTATGTTGTTTAGAATAGAAAATAACGCTCAAAGTGTGTTTTTCCAGTGATTCAAATGTAGAAACTCCTTTTTTTCTTTTTTGCTATATCTCAATTTCTATTAATGCTACAGCCATGCCGTTTTCGAAATGACTAGAGTACCTCATGCCCTACATTCTCACATAAAAAATTTACAGTTCTATAATTTTTTGGAGTGAAAAAATCGCACAAAGTGTCTTTTCCCATTAATTTCAATATAAAAACTCTATTTTTGATTTTCCTACACCTCAATTTCTAATAAAACTACAGCCATGCGGTTTTGCACATGATTCGAGTACCTCATTTCCCACATTCTTGCAAAAATTAACAGTTTTATGTTGTATAAGAGAGAAAATATGACACAAAGTGTGCATTATTATTTATTTCAATGAAACAATTCCATTTTCCTTTTAGCAAAATCTCAACTTCTATTAAAGCTAAATTTTTTTTTGATATTCAATTTGTATTAGAGCCACAGTCATGCTGATTTGCACATGATTGAAGTACCTCATTCCATAAATTCCCAAAAAAATTGACAATTCTATGTTTTATAGAAGAACAAATATTGCACAAAGTGTGTTTTCCTTATGATTTCAATGTAAAAACTCCGTTTTTCTTTTTGCTATATCTAACTTTCTATTAAAGCTGCAGCCATGCCGTTTTTCACATGATTGGAGTACCTAATTCCCTACATTCTTGCTAAAATTTACTGTTCTATGAAGACCCTAAGCAATGCAGCATATAATTACCCTTTATACTCCCAATGCTACGCTGTGCAGTCAAAGAAGACCTACAGGCATCACCAGCCGAACTCGAATAAGGTACAACACTTAAACTGCCTGAAGATATCTTCACCACTGACTAAAATACCTGACAAGGAGTGACTTCCCACAAAATTTAAGGTACAATATGCAAGCACTATTGATTCGACCTCCATGCACACCATCAGTGAAACAAATTTTTTGAAACCTCAATTTCAAAACAGTGACCTACGTCTTTATTCGTGCTGGTGCCACACAACATCCACTTTAAGCTCCATGCCAAGGTCCTTACAAAATTATTGACAAACACAAATAGTATAACACACTTGACCTCAATGATCACACTGATAATGTCTCTATAGATAGGCTAAAACCAGCATTCCTGGAATGACATAGAGACAACATCGTCAAATACTACTAGTACATCCCCATCTTTATTAGTCAATGCACTGGTCTCCCTTACAGACTCCATTAATGACGCAATGACCGCTTCTCAACCACCCCACACTCAACGAATACAGCCCCCAACTTTAGGCATACTTACACAATCATGCACCCATGCCACATGAGTACATTTTGATCCCATTATTCCTTGTTCTAGTCGTTCTTAATTTCCTGAAGGGGGTACTGTGGAGATAAGGTATTGAAAAGCACCTACCTCTACATATAATTACAATATACTTACTTTTAAACATCCTACTAATACTTTGTGGACACCCCATAACTACACAAGAAAAATAAGATCAGTTGCAAATGCACAAAAACTGCATGTGTTTCAAAAGCACTTACTGTATGCCTGCACATGGTTTTCAAAAAACAGGAACACATGGAAAAAATACACGTTTCTGGTGATACAATTTTTAAATTGAAAATTCGAATTTTAAATGAAATAGCATGAGCAAGAAAAATCCAAAAAAATTATATATTCAAAAAAAAAGTCTTCTCTCCCATTGATTTGAATGTTAAAACTCCATTTTTCTTTTTGCTATATCTAAATTTCTATTAAATCTACATCTGTGTTGTTTTGCACATCATTAGAGTACCTCATTCCCTACATTCGCACAAAAATTACAGTTCTATGTTGTATAGGAGAGAAAATATCGCACAAAGTATGTTTTCCCATTAATTTGAATGTAAAAACTACATTTTTCTTTTTGCTATATCTCAATTTCTATTAACGCTACATCCATGCCATTTTGCACATGATTGGAGTACCTCATTCCCTACATTCTCGACAAAATTTACACTTCTATGTTGTATATGAGAGATAATATCGCACAAAGTGTGTTTTCACATTGATTTTAATGTAAAAACTCCATTTTTCTTTTTTGCTATATCTTAATGCTACAGCCATGGCATTTTGCACATGATAGGAGAACCACATTTCTAACACTCTTGATAGAAGTTGGGATTTCATTATTTACAGAAAAGGAAATATCACACAATGTGTTTTTTCCCACTTATTTCAATGTTAAAACTGCATTTTTCCTTTTGCTATATTTAAATTCCTATTAACGCTACAGCCATGCCGTTTTTAACCTGATTAAAGTGCCTCAATTACTACATTCTCTCAAAAATTTACAGTTCTATTTT
>JAAFCE010009127.1:25648126-25658478 GCA_013389805.1 Trigoniulus corallinus | reverse complement strand
CCCTCTCCATCTTGTTCTCACCATTTGTAGGGAGAGAGCAAATTCTGATAGATACCTCCTTCTCTCCCTGCAGCCTGCAATGAGGTCTGTCAGTGCTTCCCACACATTCACAGCATTACTTTCAGCCAGTTCCTCTGCTCCAAGGAAGATGACTACCAAACACTTCATCCCTTTCCCTCTAAGTAAGTCTTTTAGAGAGTCCCTTTAATCCCTGATTTTCCCTTGGCAGTCATACCACTGTTTCCTTATCACCCTCCTTCCCACTTAGGGTCAATTGGTTTAACCTGTCTGATACTTCCCTATCACCCAGTATTAGGACTGACCTGTCCACATGACCTTTATCCTGTCCTTTGTCCCCTTGTCTGCCCGTTCTTATCTTCTCTATCTCCGTTTCACTCACCTTTATTCCTGCTGTCTTATCCATAGTTTTACCCTTCATGTCTAGTGCCCCATACCTTCCATCCTTTTCCCTTGCACTAGCCATCATCATACATTTTAATCTCTTTATATGTCCCTGAATTTCTACCAGCTGCAGAGCCAGCAGGTCAATGTGTTCCTCCATGATAATTGTTTCGCTGGTTGTTGCCCGATTATCCTTTCCAGCCTTTCAATATCCTGCTGAGATGCAGCCAGTGACAACTTAATGGGGCACATAAAGCCCCTCTATAAAAGAATCATAATAGAATAATAGAATCTATAATAAAATCATAACTTTTAGCTAAAATGTTAGGAATGTGGTACTCCAATCATGTGCTAAACGGCATGGTGGTAGCTTTAATAAAAATTCAAATATTGCAAAAAGAAAAATTTAGTTTTTACATTTAACTCAATGGAAAAACACACTTTGTGCGATATTTTCTCTCCTATAATATGTAGAGCTGTAAATATTTGTGAAAATGTAGGGAATGAGGTAGTGCATACATGTGCAAAACGGCATGGCTGCAGCTTTAATAAAATTTGAGATATAGCAGAAAGAAAGAAAGAAAGAGTTTTTACTTTGAAATCAATAAGAACACACACTTTGCATGATATTTTCTTTCCTATACATAATAGAAACACAACTTTTACTAGAATCTTGAAAATGATGTACTCCAATCATGTGAAAAGCGGCAAGGCTGTAGCTTTAAAAAAAAGTGAGATATAGCAAACAAAAAAATGGGGTTTTTTAATTTAAATCAATAGGAAAAACTCTATGTGTGATATTTTCTCTTCTTTACAACATAGAGCTGTAAATTTTTGTGAGAATGTAGCAAATGATGTTCTCCAATCATGTTCAAAACGGCATGGCTGTAGCTTTAATAGTAATTGAGATATTGCAAAAAGAAAATGAAGTTTTTGCATTCAAAAAAAAAAAAAAAAATAAGGAACCTGCAATATTTTCTCTCCCACATAACATAGAACTGTAAATTTTTCAAATTTGTGGGGAATGAGAAACTGCAATCATTTTCAAAACGGCATTGCTGTAGCTTTAATAGAAATTGAAATATAGCAAAAAAAATGGAGTTTTTACATTGAAATCAATAGAAAAACACACTTTCTGTGATATTTTCTCTCCTAAACAACGTAGAACTGTAAATTTTTGCAACAATGTAGGAAATGAGGTACTCCAATCATGTGCAAAGTTGCCTAGCTGTAGCTTTAATATATATATTGAGATATTGCTAAAAGAAAAATGGAGTTTTTACATTGATATCTATAGGAAAACAGACTTTGTGTGATATTTTCTCTCCTATAGAACAAAGACCAGAAAACTTTTGCAAGATCGGAGAGAACGACATACTCCAATGAGGTGCAAAACGGCATGGCTTTAGCTTTAGTAGAAATTGAGATATAATAAAAAAAATGTAGTTTTTCCATTTAAATAAACAGGAAAACTCACTTGTGCCTATATTTTCTTTCCTATAAATAATTTAACTGCAAATTTATAACAGATTGTAGGAAATGTGGTACTCCAATCATGTGGAAATTGGCTAAGCTGTAACTTTAATAGAAATTGAGATTTAGCAAAAGGAAATATGAAATTTTTCTATTGAAATCAATGAAAAAACCCACTTTGTGCAATATTTTCCTTTCAATACAACATAAAATTGTAATTTTGGCCATAATATATGGAATGAGGTACTCCAAGCATGTGAAAATCGGCATGGCTGTAGATTTAATAGAAATTGAGATATAGCAATAAGAAAAATGAAGTTTTTACATTGAAATCAATGGGAAAACCCACCTTGTGCGACATGTTTCCTCTCCAATACAACATAAAATTGTAAATTTTTGTGCTAATGTAGTGAATGAGGTACTCCAAGCATGTGCAAAACAGCATGGCTGTAGCTTTAATAGAAATATATCTATATTGCAAAAAGAAATATGAAATTTTGGCATTCAAATCAACAGGAAATTTCACTTGTGCCTATATTTTCATACCTATATGAAGATAGCAAATGTGGTACTCAATCATGTGCAAAACGGCCTGGCTGTAGCATTAATTGAAATTGACATATAGCAAAAAGAAAAATGAAGTTTTTACATTGACACCAATACGAAAACACTATTTGTGCAATTTTTTTCCTTTACAACATAGAAGTGTAAATTTTTTGAGAATGTAGGAAATGAGGTACTGTAATCATGTGCAAAATGGCCTGGCTTAATTAGAAAACACACTGTGCAATATTTTCCCTGCTATGCAACATAGAACTGTAAATTTTTGTGAGAATGTAGAAAATTAGTTACTCTAATCATGTACAAAAAGGAATGGCTGTATCTTTAATAGAAATGGAGGTATAGCAAAAGGAAAAATGGAGTTTTTACATTTAAATCAAAAAGGAAACACACTTTGTGCGGTAGTATCTCCACTATACAACATAGAACTGTAAATTTTTGCCATCCTGTAGGTATTGAGTTCATCCAATCATGTGCAAAACAGCATGGCTGCAGCTTTAATAGAAATTGAGATATAGAAATTGAGATATGGAGTTTTTACATTGACAACAATGGGAAAACACGTTTTGTGCGACGTTTTCTTTCCTATACAAAATAGAATCATAACTTTTATCCAGAATATTGGGAATGAGGTACTCCAATCATGTGCAAAACGGCATCGCTGTAGCTTTATAAAAAATTGAGATATAGCAAAAAGAAAAAAGGGAGCTTTTATATTGAAATCATTGAGAAAAATCATTTTGCGCGATATTTTCTTTCCTATACATAATAGCATCATAAATTTTACCCATAATGTTAGGAATGTGGTAATCCGCATGGTAAAACGGCATGGCTGTAGCTTTAATAGAATTTGAGATATGGCAATAAGAATAATTAAGTTTTTTACATTGAAATCAATGGGAAAAATACACATAAATACTCTTCAATACACTTAAAATTATAAATTTTTGCAATAATGTAGGGAATGATGTACTTCAATCAAGTGCAAAACGCCATGGCTGTAACTTTAATGGAAATTGAGATCTAGCAAAAAGAAATGTGTAGTTTTTCCATCGAAATCATTAGGAAAAAACACTTTGTACGTTTTCTTTCCTATACATGATAGAAGTGTAAATTCTTGCCAGAATACATTGAATATGGTACTCCAATCATGTGCAAAATGGCATGGCCATAGCTTTAATAGAAATTAAGATATAGCAAAAAGAAAAAATGATGTTTTTCCATTGATATCAATGGGAAAACACACTTTGTGTGATATACACTCTCCTATACATCATAGAAATGTAAATTTTTAGCAGAATGTAGGAAGTGGAATATTCCAATGATCTGCAAAACTGCATGACTGTAGCTTTAAAATCATATGAAATCAATGAAACCATTTAAATCCATTCAACTCCTATACATGATTGAACTGTGAATTTTTGCCAGAATAATGTGAATGGAGTGCTCCAATCATTTGCAAAATGAAACGGCTGTAGCTTTAATAGAAATTGAGATTTAGGAAAAAGAAAAATGGAGTTTTTCCATTGAAATTATTTGGAAATCACACTTTGCAACTTATTTTCTTTCCTATACGTCATATCATCATCATCTCACCTTTCTCCTGTATGAAGCAGGGTCGGGTCTGCAGTTTCTTATTCTCCTCTCATGTTTGTCCTCCACCAAATCCCTGTCCTCCCCAAGCGCCTCTATGTCTCTCTGCCAAAACCCGCTCCCATGCTTTTTTTGATTACTCTCTACCTCAGGTCCCTCCAGTCACCTGCAGTCCCACAATGGACCTAATAAGCTCATCCTTTCCCCTCCTTATTGCATGCCCATACCACCACAATTAGTTCCCTCTCATCTGTTCTGTAATGTCTTCCACCCCTAAGATACCTCTAACGTACTCATTTGTAATTCGGTTCTTTCGTGATACCGGACTCATGTAGTGCAGCATTTGCATCTTGGCCACTTAAGTTTGCCTTTTGTGGTTCTTCCTAAATGCCCAGCACTTAAAGCCATACAGCATTGAAGGCCTATTGACGGTTCTGTACACTTTACCCTTCAACTTAATTGAGACTTAGTGGTCACATAGGACCCCAAACACCTGTTTCCACTTCAGCTGTGCTGCATTGATACTATTGGTCATGTCAAAATTTATTTCTCCATTGCACTGAAAAACTGATCCTAAATAATGACACTCTTGTGCCACTAGAATCGCCTCTCCTCTGCAACGAATCTTGACCCTAGCCACTAAAATTAAAAGCTAGGTACTTTGTCTTCCTAATGTTTACCTTTAGACCCCCTCTTTCCAATGCTGTCTTAATGTCTTGTATGCCATTTTGTGCCTCTTCTTTGGACCCTTGTAGTATTCCTATATCATTGGCAAATACCAGGCAGTGAGGGGCCCATTCTTGTACTCCCTTTAGCAGCTCATCCATTACTAGGGTGAATAGATATGGGGTAAGTGCTGACCCCTGATGCACATCCCACTGCACGTTGAAGCTTGCAGTGTTACCCCATGCTCTCCCCACCCTAGTGATGGAACCATCATACATATCCTGCACTAACCTAGTGTGGCCTTCATCAACCCTTTCCATCTTAGAACATTCCATACCACCTGTTTAGGGACACTATCATATGCCTTCTCCTAGTCAATGAATATAGCATGAAGGTCAGTTTTTGCTTCTCTATGCTTCTCTATCCTCTGTCATAGATTAAAGATTGGTTCCATGAAAGACCAACCAGGCATAAACCCATATTGATTTCCCCAGGCACTAGTTTGTTTTCTGAGGTGACACTCTATAACTTTCTCCCACAGCTTCATAGATTGGCTGATTAGCTTTATGCCTCTATAGTTTCCGCATTCCTGGGCATCACCTTTGCCCTTGAACAGTGGAACTATCCAACTCTCTTGCCATGCAGAAGGTATCCTATCCTCATTTGCTAACTTATTATTAAGCTTCCCTAGCTATGTATTTCCTGTGGTCCCCAAGGTGTGCCAAACATCAACGGGGATCTTATCTGGGCCTACTGCTTTGTAACCTTTCATTTTTTAAAGGCTGTAACTATTTCCTCCTTCCTCAACCTGTCCACTAGTAATGGAGTGATGTGGTGGCTGTCTATGCCTTCTCACAGTTGGCAGCATTTAAGAGGGTGTGGTAGTATTCCTTCCATTTTTTGATTACCTCAGCTGGTTGAAAAAGAACTCTACCATTGGCATCCTTGAACGTTATAGCCCTGGTAACATCCTTACTACTTCTATCCCTGTTCTTAGCTAGTCAAAAATCTTATTTCTCTCCTTATCTTTTCCCCAACTTTTCATATAATGCCTCATACTTCTGGTACTTGGCCAGAGCAATGGTCCTCCTGGCGTTTTTGCTTGCCTGAATATAGTCCATCTTTGAGACCTGATCCCCTAACTCCCTCCACCTATGGAAAGCTACCTTCTTTAGTTTGATGGCAGCTTCCACCTCCTCAATCCACCACCATGTCTGCCTACCTTGATAAGTGCCTTCTACTCTACCTCTACCTAGCAGTGCCTCTCCACATCCCCTAATCTTCTTAGAAACCCTGTCCTGCATGGCTGATTCATCCCAGTTCCAGTCGACCTGGCTGAGAACCTCCTGTCTGAATTCATCTGCATTGGTGGGCAGTTTCCACCACCTACTAATGGATTCTCCCTTCTAGGTATGTTGCTTCACTGTCCCCTTTATTTGTAATTCTATCATGAGCAGCTTATGCCAACTTTCCTTCTGGAAATCCTCACTGAGTAGTGCCCAGCAGTCTTTGATCTCTGTCCTGTGCTGCTCCCTAACCATGAAAAATTCTATTTGTGACCTCCCCTGTAGAGACATGCAAGTTATTAGGTGTTTTTCCCTCTTCTTGAACCATATATTGGCCAAAACAATGCCATGTGCTCTTGCTGTTTCAAGTACCTTCTGCCCCTCTAGGTTGAGTGTCTCATACTCACATCCTCCATGAGCATCCTCCTATCTCTGTCCCTCATTGCCCACATGTGCATTATATTTACCCCAAAAAATCATTTGCTTGTTACCTCTGCCCTGCCTAATTGTGTTGTCAGCTTACTGCACCACCTCATCAAAATCATCCCAGAAGGCTGTTTTTATGGTGTGACCCAGACCAGCTTGGGGGGCATATGTGCTTTTGAGGTGGAGCCATATACCCTGCCAAACTACAGTAACTAGCATTAACTTACTGTTGATTCTCCTTACTGAAGTGATCCCTTGCTGCAAATAACTACTTAAAATAATTCCAACCCTATTTTGTCCCTCTTCATTACATGTATTAATCAGCTTGTATCCCTCCCCCAGGGCCCTTGACCTATTACCCTTCCATTTTGCTCCTGGGGGAATGCAATGCTGATCTTCCTATGCTTGAGTGTGGTGACTAGTTCCCCAGTTTTTCCTGAGAGTGTCCCCATATTCTGTTTACCAAGTTTCAGTTTGGCCCCCCCTATGTAGTATGACAACTCTCACTTGGGGCACCCATCAGAAGTCCAGAACCCACAGCAGTATTGGCAGGGCTACCTGTTGGGGTGCCGTCCAACCTCACATGAGATACTCATTAATGGACTAATCATGGCCAAGTGAGTGGAGGCCTCACACTTACCTTGCAGTGCTCCTATACAACATCAATCAAAACCCAAACCCAAAAGATAAAAGCAGATGAAAAAAGACCAACAAACAATGGAAACATATGAAAAAATAAATAAATGAATAAATAAATAAATAATAAAAATGACTAAACTAGCTGCAAGAAAGTGGGCGTCCAGCACAGCCCCACATCTGTCTAGGCAGATGACACTTTTGCTGAGCTTGCGAATGATGGGGAAGCCAAAAAAGGATGTGCTTAAGCTTACACCACTGAAATAACTCCAAGCTCCTCTCACCGTTTATAGGATCCTAAAAACTGCAGCCCTACAGTTTACCTGGGTCTAGTAGCTAGCCTTTTTTTATCGCCTTAGTGCATCTGCTTTTTTTCCATCACAGGCTTCCAAAAATATCAAAAATGTGAGGATCACCAGAAAACACACACCCACTTATCCACTCGCCACCTCGTCTCTCCTATACATCATAGAACTGTAAATTTTCGCCTGAATGTTGGGAATGTGGTATACCAATCATCAGCAAAATGGCATGCCTGTAGTTTTAATAGAAATTAAGATATAGCAAAAAGAAAAATGAAGTTTTTCCATTGAAATCAATAAGAAAACATACTTTGTGCATTTTCTCCTATAATTACTTATTCTGTTTTTTAAATCTCTTAAAAAGGCGAACCCTTTGGTAAGGGATAGGACTAGGAAGGAATGGTCTATTAGGAATGATATTTGGGGGTGGGTGAGCACAGGCCACAGGCCTGTGTGTGCTAAATGGAAATGCAACACTTGTGACCTCAAAATTAGGAATAAATACATAAAATCCAAATAAATAAGGTGAGAGCAAAATCCTACCCATAAGTTATTAAAACGTTCCCCAATAGTAAAATTTATAAATAGTAAAATATCAAAATATCTAAAAATCAATACAATTTTCACCTAAGTTAAGAAGTAATAAATAGGGTCTAAAATAAAAAGAGGTATGTGGAGCATAACACTTCAATTCTTTTCTTATTTGTATATGGTTTCAACAATATGGCAAACAGACAGCATTTTCACTAGAAGGCTAACCTATGAATTTAATAGGCAATCTGTCAAACATGCAAATTATGAAATATCTTTATGAGAATCCTTTTCTTAAATACTTTTTCTGAAAGAAGTAAATCATCAAATGAGAGCCCCAATATTTTAAAATCTCTTTGTGCCAGAGATATAGGATTTTGGACGTCACCCATGAATACAGAAAAGTAATTTTATCATGAGCGCCTGCATGGTAGAAAGAATTGTAAGGCATTCAGCAGATGAAGAGATACATTTTTATTTGTGAACAACCAGTAAACCCATATAATCTATAAATATATCACAAGTTTCATAAGGAACAAAGTCAAGGACCTGATATTGTCAATGTTACTTGGGTTAAAGCTAGCATTGCCCAATAGTCGCTTCAGTTTCCCCATGTAAGAAGGACTGCAACTGGCCCAGCAAGAAATGCAATAGGCAATAGAAGGTTTTATTAGTGCATTGAATAGGAGTGACAATAAAGTGGGGAACTGCATCATACCCTTCAAGTAACGTTATGCCTGGTAGGCTCTATGTGCTTTCAGATAAAAATGATGTAGGTGAAAAGAAAATATTAGTTTGGTGTCTAGCCACCTTCCCAAATCAGGGACCACTGGGCTAAAGGGGAATAAGAGAGCCATCAGAAAAAGTTTAAGGAAAATTTAAAGGAGACCAAATTCAAAAAAAAAGGATATAATGAGAGTTTTGTCATGATTTATCTTTAAATTATTTAATGTGAGCCAGTGCTCCACCTGGCTCAGAGACTTATTCAAGGTAACTGCTGAATTTTCATCCATGAGGACCTGAGAAAGTTTCAAGTCATCAGCAAATGCTGGGTGGCTTACCTGCTTTGAAATATAAAAATTAAGGTCATTTATGAAGACGTTGAATAAAAAAGAACTTAAGGATCTGCCTTGAGGGGGAATCCCATCAGGCCCCAAGGAGAGAGAAGGTTTCAGGCGCCTGTTTGCAAGAATAACCTCTTGTGGGGAAATAGCCTCAATGTCCAGGGCCTTGCCAACACCAGGTAGATGTAAGGGGTACTGGTGACCTGAAGATGGTGAGTAAGTAAACTGCCTTAGCATGTGTTCATAATGTCTAATGAATGCATTGCCTACTTTTAGTGGATCTGACACTAAACTATTATTCTGAAGTAGGGTCATCCTTGAATTATTTCTGCTAGTTTGACATTTATAACTTGTCCAAAATTGCTGAGGAGAGTTCTTTAAATAGAGTAGGTTCGCCAAATATCTTTGCCTCGACTGAATCAGTAGAAGTTTAACCTAAGATCTTACCTCTGAGAATCGTTGAAGCAAAGCTACTGAAGGTCACCATTTTTGAGGGTGACCAGAATTCTCTTTAATTTTATGAGCTTTATGAGCTCAGCACTAAACAAATATGGAAAGCTGCCATATCTTCTGGGGTATCAAATTTTCTTTGGAATACAAACGTCCAGTGCTGTCTGCAAAACCTTATAGAACCCTTCCATGCCAAAAGTAGGGTCTTGACTAGAGAGTATGTTAGCCCAGTTAGCATCTGCCAATTCATGATATAGATGCACATAATTCCCCTTATACCAATTATAGCCTGAGTTGCCTTCTAGCCTGGGATTACAACTTTGAATCTGATGTCCCCAGTGAAGAGTTAACACCAGTCCTGGATAATATGGGTGAAGTTTCGGTAAAGGAGATGGGACTTCATGCAAGGAACTAGGTAGATCTATAATAACAAGATCCTATAGCCATTGATTTGAATTCTGAAACCAACTCCATTCTGATAATTTTGTGACAGTGTTAAGGGCCATGAGGGACCTTGCCTTTGAAGAATAAGAATTGCCATAATAGCTGGGTTTTGCTGCCTGCCAGTCAATGTGAGATACATAAAGTCCCCCAACACTATGACTGGGGAAGTGACAGATAATTTAGTAGTTAAGGTATCCAATATTGAAGAAAATTCCACTGAAGAGAGAGCAGGGGAAAGGAAGCAAGCCACAATGTTAGATAATTTACCCACAGGAGCTTGAGAGAGATAGCAAAGAGACAATCTGGAATGCACAAGCTTGTGATGACTTCACATCCATCCACACTGTAGATAGATTTACTGCTACTAGCAAGCCCCCACACAAAAAAGGACCTAACCTAGTCCTGTCAAAAGACCTGATATCATGGTGGAAAAAACATGTACAAACCTATCTCCTCAGACAGCCAGGACTTGGATAGTACTATAACGTGATAGTCTGTAAGGGAAATGTTAGCCAGAA
>JAAFCE010009127.1:25605907-25643591 GCA_013389805.1 Trigoniulus corallinus | reverse complement strand
ATTAAATATTGAGATATTGCAAAAAGCAAGATGTAGTTCTTACATTGAAATAAATGAGACAACACAGATTGTGTGATATTTTCTTTACTGTACATTATAGATTCATAACTTTTATCCAGAACGTTGGGAATGTGGTACTCCAGTCATGTGCAAAACGGCGTGGCTGTACCTTTTATAGAAAGTGAGACACACTTTGTTTGATATTTTCTCTTATATACAACATAGAACTGTAAATTTTTGCAAGTATCTAGGGAATGAAGTACTACAATTTCTGCAAATCGGCATGGCTGTAGCTTTAATAGAAATTGAGATATAGCAAAGAGCAAAATGAAGATTTTATCTTGAAATCTAAGGGAAACACTTTTTGTGATATTCATTTTGGTCATTTACAAAGCGACATTGCTGTTGCTTTAATAAAACTCGAGATATAGCAATAAGAAAAATGGAGCTTTTAAATTGAAATCAATGGGAAAAAAACACTTTTTACAATATCTTCTTTCCCATACAACATAGAACTGTATATTTTTTTCAGAATGTAGGACATTAGGTACTTCAATCATGTGCAAAACGGCATGGCTGTAGCTATAATAGAAATTGATATATAGAAAAAAATGGGATTTTTACATTGAAATCAATGTGAAAAGACACTTTGTGTGATACTTTCTCTCCTATAAAACATAGAACTGTAAATTGCTGTGAGAATGTAGGTAATAAGGTACTCCAATTATGTGCCAACTGACATGGCTGCAGCTTTAATAGAAATTGAGATATAGCAGAAAGAAAAATAGTTTTTACTTTAAAATCAATTAGAAAGTACATTTTGTGTGATATTTTCTCTCCTATACAACATAGAACTGTAAGTTTTTGAGAAAATGTAGAGAATAAGGTACCCCAGTCATGTGTAAAAAGGCATGGCTGTAAGTTTAATAAAAATTGAGATAGAGCAAAAAGAAATATTAAGTTTTTCCATTAAAAACAATGGGAAAAAACACTTTGTGCAATATTTTCTTTCCTATTGATAACAGAATCATAACTTTTATGCAGAATGTTGACAAAGTGGTACTCTAATCATGTACAAAATGGCATGGCTGTGGCGTTAATAGAAATTAAGATATAGCAAAATGAAAAATAGAATTTTTACATTAAAATTAATGGGTAAACACACTGTGTGTGATATTTGCTCTCCTATACAAAATAGAACTGAAAATTTTAGCAAGATTGTAGGGAATAAGGTAGTCTTTCAAATTGAAATCAAAGGAAAAACACACTTTGTGCAATATTTTTCTCCTAAACAACATAGATCTGTAATTTTTTTCGATAATGTGCGAAATGAGGTACTCCAATAATGTTCAACACAGCATGTCAGAAATTGAGATACAGCAAAAAGAAAAATGTAGTTTTCACATTAAAATCAATGGGAAAACTTACTTTCTGCAATATTTTCTCTCCTATACAACATAGAATTCAACATTTTTGCAAGAATGTAGGGAATAAGGTACTCCAATCATTAAAAAATGGAATGGCTGTAGCTTTAATAGAATTTGAGATATAGCAAAAATAAAAATTGAATTTTTACTTTGAAATCAATAAAAAACACACTTTGTGCAGTATTTTCTCTCCTATACAACACCATCATCACACCCTTGTCCAGCCTATGGCGGGGTCGGGTCTGTGGGTTCTAATCCTCAACTCCCATCTATCCCCAACCAAGCTTTCATCCACTCTGCCTGCTATGATGTCCCTCTGTACCACCTGCTCCCATGTCTGCTTGGGTCTCTTCCTACTCCTGATGCCACTCGCCACCTGTTGCCTAATTATTTATTGCATGAGCTCCTCCTCCCCCTTCACATCACATGCCCATACAACCTCAACCTATATTCTCTCATTTTCTCCACAATGTCCTAAACCCCCATGCTGCTTCTAAAGTACCCATTTTGGACTCTGTCAGCATGTTACACCCCACTCATGTAACACAGCATTAACATCTTGGCCACTTGGATTCTCCTCTCATGGTTCTTCCTCACTGCCCAGCACTCTGATCTATACAGCTAGGTGGGCCTAACTACAGTTTTGTAAACCTTACCTTTCAACTTTATTGAGACTCTGTGGTCACACAGCACCCTGCTTGCCTGTCTCGACTTTACCCATCTGGCATTGATTCTGTGGGTAACGTCAGTGTCGATTTCCCCATTGCTCTGAATCACTGATCCTAAATACCTAAATTCACTCACTGCTGGTAGCACCTCATTTCCACAATGAACTACACTTCCTTGGTCCTGGCTGCTCCAGTTGAGAGCTAAGTACTTTATCTTCCTCATGTTCACCTTCAGGCCCCCCTTTGCCATAGCTGCTGTAATGTCCTTTATGCCCTGTTGAACCTCCTCTTGGGACCCCTCTGACCTTCCTACATCATCAGCAAGGCCCAAGCACTGAGGGGCCCAGTCTCCTATTCCTGTCAGCTGATCATCCATTGCCAAAGAAAATAGATATGGGCTGAAAGATGATCCTTGATGAAGCCCTACCTTTACCTTGAAGTCACCAGTATTCCCCCATGCTGTCCTCACCCTAGTGGTGGAACCATCATTCATATCCTTTATTATTCTGTTATGCTTCACAGACCTGGATTGCACTATTAACCAAGCCTCACCACTGTCTATGCTTGATACTCATCACCCAGCTTTAATTATCACTTTAACTTTATAGTACTTACAACCCTTAATGTCCCCATGTTTTTGCCTGGGCCAAAGGTGACTATGTGCAACTCTATAAATGTTTAAATTCCATTAACTGGAAAAAGCACGTGTTCACTTCATGTCTACAGCTGAACACACAGCAATTTTTTTTACTTATGTATGATGCCTTTAATAAATGTATCCTAATCAAATCTACAGTTAGTTGATATCCAAAATTTCCTACCTGGTTTAGTGCTGTAATGATTCGTCTCATTAAATGGAAGAGACACCTATTCTCAGTAAAGAAACGTCATCCTACCTTACTTGCAATCAAGTGGTTTTCTGAGGCATGCTCTGACATAAAGTGGTTATTGCAGAGGGACCATTCGAAATTTTTGAGTGACTTCCTATCTAAGCATGGATCCCCAATGTCATTTTGGTAACAGCACAAACGACTGAGGTTTTCTCACTGTTAGAAAATGATAAACTTATCTATGAACCCCTTGAAGTAGCCAATTGTTTCAGTAACTATTTTGATAATCTAGCCCAGGCCTTTCTCACATTAGCCCAGCCTAGCTGTTACCCTTTTCAAATTCCCACTGGGGGTGATCCCCTCATTCTCAATAAAGTTACAGTTCCTAAGGTTAAGTGGGCTATAGGCAGATTGAAGAACTCCATTGCATCTGTGCCAGACAACATTCCACCAGTTATCATGAAGGCCTATAGTGACATCTTTGCCCCGATTTTGGCATACATATTCTCCCTCTCTTTATCTGAACAGTTTGTACCTGAGATTTGGAAAATTTCTCTTATAACCACAATTCACAAAGGGGGGCATACCAAGATATATCAAATTACTGACCTATATCAAGCCTGTCCTGAAGGTCCTTGAGTGCATAATTTGCAAAAAACTGTATTGCGGGAGCTATTCCTTTCTGCATGAGGCCCAGCATGGTTTTCGACCAGGCAGGTCCACTGAGAGAAATTTGCTACTTCACCTAGATCTTATCTCCAATGCTTTTAAAAATTTATGCCAAGTTGATACACTTTAATTAGACGTCTCTGAAGCTTATGACAGAGTATCAGTACCACTACTTCTGGAATAATTAGCAGCATATGGTCTTTTAGGAAATCTAGCAGGGTTCCATCAGATATATTGTCATCTAGATTGAACATTGTAAAAATTGGCCAAAAACTATGCCCTTCCCCCTATATGCAGAAAGTGGGACTGCCTCAGGAAAGTGCATTGAGCCCAATTTTGTTCAACTTCTACATCAATGACCTATACTATAATATTACACCTGGTGTCTGTTGCCTGGCCTTTGCAGATGTCATTAAGCATTCAAACGAGCTTAGGGATCCATGCTCAACGACCACACTGCAGGACTCACAAAGGGTGGTGGAATGATGGTCTAGTGCAAATGGTTGCAATTAAACCAGGACAAAACTTTCATTATATCATTTTTTTGGATTAAAACGCCAATCTACTTCCCTTTAACGTTTGCTGATGGTTCAGCAGTCCCTAGAAGTCTGTCAGTTAAAGACCTGAGTGTCTTTCTTGATAAAAAGCTTTCATTCCAGTCTCATCTCTACCACTTATACATTAAAACAAGAAGAGACTATAATGGCATATATCACATCAAGGGCATGGCATATTTTCATAGTTTGTGTGCCTGACTATTTTGTGGTTTGATAAAACCATTAATAATGTATGGCATGATCTGTTGGTCCCATTGTAGCCCTTCATTCTACACTAAACTAAGAAAGTTCCATGACAAGGCTTTATTGATATATCATTTGACTTTAAAAGAGGATCATCATGCAAGTAGAGCCATTCTAACTTTTGAACAAAATATCATTTATACACAGGTGCTATGGCTCTATCAGTTGTGGTCTCAGCACATAAATTGTTTGGAAATTCTACAAAGGTTACAAATTCACATCCCCAGCTATCAATTCTGATTCAAAAATTTTTTCTCACATGTTGGAGATAATAATAATCCTTAACTTTGTGCCCAGAGAGATTTATATTCCTTGGGATTGAATATTGATGGCTTATTATTACTCCCTGCTGAATAGAAAATGAAAGTTCAAAAACTGCTAAGTCAGGACATCTAAGCAGGACAATTATGTACAAATTCATTTCATCCTACTACATCTTTATCAAAGTTTATTACTTCAGATGAATAATATTTGGTCAGTCAGCCAGGTCACTGCCAAACAACACCAGTAACCCAAATCCCTTTAATCATTCAGCCCTTATCACCTACCATCTCCCATCTGTAATTGTAATGGTTTAACGTGTTATTGCAAATGTAAATAAGCAATTCCTAATAATAATAATTTTATTGGAAAAACTCCATTTTTCCTTTTGCTATATCTCAATTTCTATTAAAGCTACAGTAATGTCGTTTTGTGCATTATTTTGGCACCACATTCCTAACATTCTGGATAAAAGTTATGATTCTATTATGTATAGGAGAGAAAATATCAAACAAAGTGTGTTTTCCCATAGATTTCAATGTAAAAACTCAATTTGCTTTTTGCTATATCTTAATTTTTAGTTTAGCTACAGCCATTGGCAGACCACTAGAGATTGCGTGATGGTGGAAGGCTTCTTTTTGCTTGAGAGAAAAAATTGGCATTTTTGAAGGGAAATATCAACTGAAGAAGAATTAGACAAACGCCTTTTGCAAGGAAGAACAGTCAGGTAACAAAAGGTAGGAAGGCAAATGTAGGGCTGGAAACAGAAGCAAAGTGTAGGGTATTTTTTGAGAGTTGTGGGCGATAATAAGCCTATCGACGCCATCACATCTCCCGTCATGCTTTGCAGAGCAGTGCATCATCTGTCTCTGCAGGCAAGCAGTCATCAAGGCAGCCACCAACCACTTCACTGGGTTGTTTGTCAATTGTTTTTTTCCTTCTTTCCTTCTTTCTTTTTCCACTTTCTCACTGGGCCGGTTGGCACCCTAACTTAAAGCTTATTTATTTTCTCATTGTGGCTATTATTGCTATAAATATTTAATCTTTAACTAAGGCAAGGTAAGTTGTTGGTTCAAGTGTAAGTTGTGAAGTGTAGGATACCAGGAGTGCAAGAGACCTCAACTCACTTGGGGATGATTAGACAACTAATGAGTATGTCCTGTGGGGTTGGACGGCACCCCTTCACAGGTAGTCGTGCCACTATTACTGCGGGTTCTCGGCATCTGACTGGATTGCCCCAATGGGGGTTAGACTGCAATTTAGGACGTGGAATGTGGGGACCATCTCAGGAAAACTGGGGAACTAGTTGCAACCCTAATGCATAGGAAGATCGGTATTGCAATCCACCAAGAGAGAAGGTGGAAGGGAAATAGGTCAAAGGATCTTTGTGAGGGATAGAAACTGATTTTTACAGGTAGCAAAGAGGGACAAAATGGGGTGGGTATTGTATTAAGTAATGAGTTACAGCATGGGATCACTTCAGTTGAGAGAGTGAGTTGTAGGATAATGTTAGTTACTGTTGCATGGGAGGGTATTGGGCTCCACCTCATAAGCACATATGCCCTTAAGCAGGCCTGGGGATACAACAAAAGCAGAGCTATGGGACGAATATGATGATCTGGTTCAGTCAGTAAATGCAACAATTGGACAGGGCAAGGGAAATGAGCGACAAATTATTGGGGGAGACTTTAATGCACATGTGGGTAAGGATAGCCTTGGATATGAGAAAGTACATATGGGGAAGGAGGTATGGGACAATAAACCCCAAGGGGCAGAAAGTCCTTGAAAAAGCAAGAGTACACAACCTTGCATTGGCAAATACATGGTTCAATAAGAGGGAAAAGCACCTAATCTCTTACCAATCACAACAGGGGAGATCCCAAATAGTCTTTTTAATGCTTTGGAAGCTACATAGTGTAGAGATCTAAGACTGCTGGGAACTTCCTTGTGAGGATTTCCAGAAGGATAGTAGCCTTAATTTGCTCATTGTAGAAATTTTAATAAAGGGGATAGTTAGGAAGCACACCTGGAAAGGAGAATCAGTAATCAGGTGGTGGAAGTTACCCACATATGAAGATGAATTCCAGCAGGAGGTTCTCAGTCAGGTTAACTGGGACTGGGATGGGCCAGCTAATGTCCTGTGGGATAGGGTTGCTCGGAAGGTTAGGAGATGTGGAGAGGTGATGTTAGGCATTCGTAGAGTAGGAGGCACTTACAAGGGTAGGCAAACATGGTGGTGGAATAAGGAGGTGGAAGAAGCTCCAAAAATCAAGAAGGTGGCTTTTCATTGGTGGAGAGAAACAGGGGATCAGGTATCAAAGGCTGATTATGTTCATGCAAGAAAAATTGCCAGAAGAGCTATTGCCCTGGCAAAGTACCAGAAGTATGAGGCTCTCTATGAAAAGCTGGGGACAAGGGATGGAGAGAAAGCAGTATTTAGACTACCTAAGACCAGGGATAGAAATAGTAAGGATGTCACCAGGGCCATAATGGTCAAGGATACCAAGGGTAGGGTCCAGTTCCAACCAGTGGAGGTAATCAAAAGATGGGAAGAATACTACCAGAGCCTCTTAAATGCTGCCATTAGTGAAACAGATAGCAACCCTTGTACACCATTGGCAGTGGAAAGGGTGAGTGAGGATGAAATAGTCAGTGCCCTTCAAAAGATGAAAGGTAAGAAAGCAGTAGGCCCTGATAAGATACCCATGGACGTTTTGCATGCCTTAGGAACCACAGGAATTACATGGCTAGGAAGCCTTTTCAATAAGTTAGCAAATGGTGACAGGATGCCATCTGCATTTAGAGAGGGTTGGGTATTTTCACTGTTCAAGAACAAAGGAGATGCCCAGGATTGTGGAAACTAAAGAGGCATACAGCTGATGAGCCAATTTATGAAACTGTGGGAGTGAGTCATAGAATTTCACCTCAGAAACCCTAACTAGTTTCTGGGAAAATCAATTTCGGTCTATGCCAGGTAAGTCCACCATGGAACCAATCTTTATTCTTTGACAGATGAGAGAGAAACACAGAGCAGCAAAGAAGGACCTGCATGCTGTATTTATTGACCAGAAGAAGGCCTATGATAGTGTCCCTATACAGGTACTGTGGAGCATTTTAAGAAATAAAGGAGGAGATGAGGGCCATATTAGGATAGGGCAGGATATGTATGAAGGTTTCATTGCTAGGCTAAGGACAGCATGGGGAAACACTGCCTGCTTCACCAGGCAGGTTGCGGGGCATCAAGCGTCAGCACTCAGCCCATATCTATTTACCTTAGTAATGGAAGAGCTGCTGATGGGAATAGGGGAATGGGCCCCTCAATTTCTGGCATTTGCCAATGACGTTGAAGGCTGGAGGAGTCCAAAGAGGATGCACAAAAGGGTCTGCATGACATCAAAACTGAGGGTGATAGCAGCACCAGGGGTAGAGGGCGACCAACATGGACATTGGGCACAGCTGGTGCAGAGGGACATAAGGGCATGCAGGGTGGATGGGGACCTGGTGGGGGATAGGCTAAAGTGGAGGATAAGAACTGACAGACCAGACCCTGTATCAGGCAGAAGAAGGGCAAGATGATGATGATGATGATATTAAAGTTATGGCCATGCCGTTTTGCTCATACATGGAGTACATCATTCCCTACATTCTCACAAAAATTTACAGTTCTATGAAATTATAGGAGAGAAAATATTGCACAAAGTGTGTTTTCCCATTGATTTCATTGTAAAAACTTCATTTATTTTTGCTATAGCTGAATTTCCATTAAAGCTACAGCTATGCGATTTTGAACATCATTGGTGTCCTTCATTCCCTACATTCTCACAAAAACTTACAGTTCTATGTTGAAAAGGAGAGAAAATATCGCACAGAGTGTGTTTTCCAAATGATCTCAATGAAAAAACTCAATTTTCCTTTTTGGTATATTCCCATTTCTATTACAACTACAGCCGTGCCGTTTTGCACATGATTGGAGTACCTCATTCCCTACATTCTCTCAAAAATTTACACTTTTATGTTGTATAGGAGAGAAAATATTGCACAAAGTGTATTTTCCCATTAATTTTACCATAAAAACTCCATTTTTCTTAAACTACATCTCAATTTCCATTATAGCTACAGCCATGCCGATTTGCACATGATTGGAGTACTTCATTCGATACATTCTTGAAAAAATTTACAGTTCTATATTGCATAGGAGAAAAAATAATGCACAATGTTAGTTTTTTCATTGATTTTAACATAAAAACCCCATTTTTCTTTTTGCTATATCTCAATTTCTATTAAAGCTACAGCCATGCCTTTTTACTCATGATTGGAGTACCTCAGTCCCTACATTCTCGAAAAAATTTACAGTTCTATGTTGTATAGGAGAAAAAAATATCGCACCATGTTTGTGTTTTTCCATTGATTTTAATATAAAAACTCCATTTTTCGTTTTGATATGTCTCAATTTCTATTAAAGCTGCAGCAATGCCATTTGGCACATGATTGAAGTACCACCTTCCCTACATTTTGGACAAAATTTGCTGTTCTATCATTTGCCATTGATTTCATTGTAAAAACTTTATTTTTCTTTTTGCTATATCTCAATTTCTAATAAAGCTGCAGCAATTCCGTTTTGCAAATTATTGGAGAACCTTATTCCCTAAATTCTGGATAAAAGTTGCATTTCTCAGTTGTGTAGGAGAGAAAATATCACCTAAAGTGTGTTTTGCAACTTGATTTAAATGTAAAAACTCCATTTTTCTTTCTGATATATATTTCTATTTCTATTAAAGCTACAGCCATGCCGTTTTGCACATGAATGCAGTACCTCATACCCTACATTTACATTAAAATTTACAGTTCTAAATTGTAATATATAATAATTTCTATTAATGCTACTGCCAAGCCGTTTTACACATTATTGGAGTACCACATTCCTAACATTTTGGATAAAAGTTATAATTATGTTATGGATAGGAAAGAAAATATATCACAATGTGTGTTTTACCATCGATTTCAATGTTAGAACTCCAATTTTCATTTTGCCATATCTCCATTTGTATTAAAGCTGAAGCCATGCCGTTTTGCACATGGTTGAAGTACCTAATTTCCTATATTTCCTATATTATATAAGAGAGAAAATATCAAAAAACGTGTGTTTTCCCATTGATTTAAATATAAAAACTTCATTTCCTTTTTGCTATACCTCAGTTTCTATTAAAGCTACAGCAATGCAGGTTTGCACATGATTGCAGTACCACATTCCATACATTCTCGCAAAAATTTACAGTTCTCTGTTGAATGGGGGAGAAAATATTGCAATATGTGTTTTCTAGTTGATTTCAATTTAAATACTCCGTTTTCCCATCTGGTAAATCTCAATTTCTAGTAAAGCTACAGCCATTCCATTTTGCAAATGATTGAAGTACCTTATTCCTTACATTCTCACAAAAATTTACAGTTCTATGTCGTATAGGAGAGAAAATATCGCACCAAGTGTGTTTTCCTTTTGATTTCAATTCAAAAGTTCTATTTTTCTTTCTGCTATATCTCAATTTCAATTAAAGCTACAGCCATGCCGTTTTGCACATTATTGCAGTACCTTATTCCCTACATTCTCATTCAAATTTACAGTTCTATGTCGTATAGGAGAGAAAATATCGCACAAATTGTGTTTTCTCTTTGCTTTCAATGTCAAAACTCAATTTTTCTTTCTGCTATATTTTAATTGCTATTAAAGCTACAGCCAGGCCGTTTTGAACATGATTGCAGTACCTCACTCCCTACATTCTAACAAAAATTTATATTTCTATAATGTATAGGAGAAATCATATCGCACAAATTGTGTTTTCCTATTGATTTAAATGTAAAAATTCCGTTTATGTTTCGTTTTTTCTCATTTTTTATTAATGCAGCATCCATGCCATATTGCACATGATTGGAGTATGTCATTCCCTACATTTTCAAAAAAATTTACAGTTCTATGTTGTATAAAGGAGAAAACATCTATCAATGTGCGTTTTTCTTCTGATTTGAATTAAAAAACTCCAGTTTTCTTTTTCATATAACTCAATTTCTATTAAAGATACAGCCATGCCGTTTTGCACATGATTGGAGTACGTTATTCCCTACATTCTCACAAAATTTTACAGTTCAATGTTGTTTTTCCTTTTTCATATATCTCAATTTCAATTAAAGCTCAGCCATGCCATTATGCACATGGTTGAAGTACCACATTTCCAACGCTGTGAAAAAAGTTATGATTGTATTATGTATAGGCAAGAAAATAGATTTGAAAATGTGTGTTTTCCCATTGATTTCAATTTAAAAACTCCATTTTTATTTGGCTATATCTCAGTTTCTATTAAAGCTACAGCCATGCAGTTTTGCCAATGATTAAAGTACATCATTCCCTACATTCTCACAAAAATTTACAGTTTTATGTTGTCTAGGAGAGAAAATATCGCACAATGTGTTTTTCCTTTGTTTTCAATGTTAAAACTTTATTCATATTTTTGCTATATCTCAATTTCTTTTAAACCTGCAGCCATGCCGTTTTGCACATTATTAGAGTACCACATTTCCTACATTCTGGCTAATATTGGCAGTTCTATCATGTATACGAAAAAAAATACTCAAAGTGTGCATTCCCATTTCTTTCAATGGTAAAACTCCATTTTTCTTCTTGCTTCAACCTAATTTCTATTAAAGCTGCAGCCATGCCGTTTAGCACATGATTGAAATACCACATTTGCAACATTCCGGATAAAAATTATGATTCTGTTATGTAATGGAAAGATAATGTCACCCAAAGGGTGATTTTCCATTTATTTCACTTTTTTTTTGTTATATCTCAATTTCTATTATAGCTACAGCCATGCCGTTTTGCACTTGATTGGAGTACCTCATACACTACATGCTCAAAAAAAATTATACTTCTAAGTTTTATAGGAGAGAAAATATCTTACAAAGTGTGTTTTCCAATTGATTTCAATTTAAAACCTCCATTTTTCTTTTTGCTTTATCTCAATTTTTATTAAACCTACAGCCATGCCGTTTTGCACGTGATTGGGGTACCTCATTCCCTACTTACTAAAATAAAATGTACAGTTCAATGTTGTATAGGGAGCGAATATCGCACAAAATGTGTTTTTATATTAATTTCAATGTAAAAACTCTAATTTTCTTTTTGCTATATTTCAATTTCTATTAAAACTGAATGCATGCCGTTTTGCACATGATTAAAGTACCACATTCCTAACATTCTGTATAGTAGTTATAATTCTATAATGAATAGGAAACAAAATATCGCTTAAAGTGTGTTTTTTATTTATTTCAAAATAAAAACTCCATTTTTCTATTTGCAATATCTTAATTTCTGTTAAAGCTACAGCCATAGCATTTTGAAAATGATTGGAGTACCTCTATCCCTACATTCTCACAAAAATTTACACTTCTACGTTGTATAGTAGAGAAAATATCGCACAATGTGTGTTTTCCCTTTGATATCAATGTAAAAACCTCTATTTTTCTTTTTTTGCTATATCTCATTTTCTATTAAAGTTGCAGCCCGGCCGTTTTGCACATGATACGGGTTCTACAATCCCTACATTCTGGCGAAAATATGCAGTTCTATCATGTGTGGCCAAGTTGCATTGGGTGGCCAAGTTGCGTTGGATACACCAGTTCTTATTAGTTCATTGAAGTTAAGCAGCGCACACGCACGTCAATACCAACTTGGGTGGTATGTAATGAACGTTGGGCGCTGCAAATTAACCCTCTTCCTCGTCCTTTCATCTACCTCCTCATCTCCCGTGGGCAGCCTCCTAAGTGGTTGACCTGTTATGGCTGTCTGGCTTACACCCCAACCCACAAACTAGTCAATCATAATCAATCAATGTATAGGACAAAATGCACAAATTGCTTGTTCCCATTGATTTCAATGGAAGAAATTCATATTTCTTTTTGCTATTTCTCAATTTCTATTAAAGTTGAAGCCATGCTGTATTGCACATGACTGTAGTACCTCATTCCTGACATTGTCACAAGAATTTACAGTTATATATAGTATATGAGACATATTATCACACAGCATGTTTTTTCATTGATTTAGATGTAAAAACTCCATTTTTCTTTTTGCTTTATTAAAGCTACAGCCATGCCGTTTTGCACTTGATTGGAGTACTACATTCTCAACATTCTGAAGAAAAGTTATGATATTATTATGAATAGGAAAGAAAATATTGCACAAAGTGTGTTTTTCCGTAGATTTCAAAGTAAAATCTACAGCCATGCCATATTGCACATCATTGGAGTACCTAATTCCCTACATTCTTGCAAAAATTTACAGTCCTATGTTGTATAGGACAAAACATTTTTCAGAAATTGTGTTTTCTTATTGATTTCAATGTAAAATCTCCATTTTTCTTTTTGGTATATCTCAATTTCTGTTAAAGCTACAGCCATGATTGGAGTACCTCATTCCCTAAATTCTAGCAAAAATTTACAGTTGTATGTTGAATAGGAGAGAAAATATCTCACACAGTGTGCTTTCCCATTGATTTGTATATAAAAACTCCATTTTCTTTTTGCTGTATCTCAATTTCTGTTTAATATACAGCCAAGCCGTTTTTGGCATAATTGGAGTAGCTCATTCCCTACATTTTCTCAAAAATTACAGTTCTATGTTGTATAGGAGAAAAAATATCTCACAAAGTGTGTTTTTCTATTGATTTTAATTTAAAAACTCCTGATTTTATTTTTGCTATTTCTGAATTTCTGTGAAAGCTGCAGCCATGCCGTTTTGCACATTATTATTATTATTATTTATTACTAACGTACTAAAAGTACACTATACACCACACCCTCTACATAACAATCTAATGACACAAACAAACTAGGATTAAACACAATATGGCAAAGACAACCAGTCAGAATACTCAGGTCGCTGTTGCAAGGTCTGCAAAGTACTTCAGTAATGCTTCCTGAAAGTGTCTGCAAATTACTAGGCATTTTTAATGAGAACGAAAAAAAATAGTAGACCTGAGGGAGTAGGGCAAAGCATTCCACCCAAAGAAACACACGAAAGGGAAAGCTTTATGGTGAGAGTCCCAGTGCGCAGTCATGGGCTGAAATGGAAGTTGCCTGGGATGTCGTACAGTAACCAAAGAAGCAAAGAACTGGTTAATGTAATGGCAGGGATGAGTTTTTCATCTGAGCACACTTGCAATAGAAATCAGGTGACAGAAAGACAGGTATTTTCTAAGGAAAAGAATTCCATAATTATTACAACATTGGGATACACTGGCAGACCATGGAATGTTAAGTATAATCCAGAGTATGGTGTTATAAGCAGTATGAAGAGGACGCACTTGGGATTTTTTGTAACCCAGCAAAAATCGGGGGTGCATTAGCTATTATGGTCAAGACTATGGCATGAAAGATTGTAACAATAGTTTGGTGGCTCAGAACAGGTTTAAGTCTCTTAAATATATACAACAAAGTATTTAACTTTGCAATAAGTATATTGTGATGATCCAGGAAACTGAAAATGGTATCAAAAGTCACACCAAGTATTCTCATAGACTGAACAAGTTGTAATGGTAGTGATAAGCTGCTACTAGTTAGATACACAATCTTCTGACTCTTAACGACCTGGATCTTCATATCGTTACAAGAGTATTATTGGGTAAGACTTTCAAGGAGATAGGAGGCAGAGGTCAAAGGTGCTTCAATCTGGTCGAGAGGCACTTCTAGACCAAAGTAGTTTTCATTAGCAAATGACCAGAGCGTCCAGTCACCCCTGACAGTAGGCAATGAGGCAGTAGCCAGATTAAAAAGAACAGGGCCTAGCACAGAGCACTGAGGAACCCCCCCACACAAAAACCTGCGACGAGGTGCAGCCACGAACCCAAGCAGCCCTCTCCTCTAAATAGGACAGAAGAAGCCTACAGGCCCATGGGTCTGACACCACCCCCTTAATCTGAGCAACCAAGCAAGTGTGGTGAATCGAGTCAAAGGCCATGGCTACATCCGTTTTCAATAGGACAAAGGCATTACCCCGGGAAAAGGCTGAGACAATATCCTTGAAAATATTTAGAATTGGAAACATGACAGGCGTCTTTGGATGAGAGCTAAATCGAGAGGCAGGGATAGCACATAATAGATCCTCAATAATCAGGTCATGGAGCCACCACTCGAGAACCTCGGCTAAAGGGGAAAGAGTAGCAATAGGTCTGTAATTTCGGGGATCAGATTGCAAACCTCCCTTGTATTGAGGGACTATAAAAGTTGATTTTCAGAGTAAGGGGAAAGACCCTTTAAGCATACATGCATTATAGATGTGTAAAAGCAAGGATAGGCTACAAGAATCGAAGCTTTTTACCAGAAGTGCAGGAATCCCAACAGGACACCTAACAGACTTAGGCTTCAACCTCGAGACATAGTGAACTAATTGTGTAATATCAAGAGTAGGAGGAGAACCTGTAAAGGGAACAAGATTATAAGAATAATTAGTGGGACAAAGAGAGGGAGGGGCCTCATGGGGAATAGCTAGCAGCTCCAGGATCATAGGAAGCAATTCCTTAGGAACTAAGGAGGAACTATAGATCAGTTGACCCACAAATGCTCAGAGCAAATGGGTCGAACCAGATAACTGCAGGCAGGACAGTTTTGCTGCCCTAATTTCCCTCTTGAAGGTACGACAGAGAGCTGAAAAAGTCTTATAAGAAACAGGATAATGGGTAAGTTTCTAGAGGCGTTGAGAAGAGGAGCAGGCATCTCGAAGATTTGACAAGGAAGGATTCCACCAATGCTTTGAGTGCTGGTGAAGGGGGCCATTCAATGGGTAACTCTGAATAGGGAGTGCCCCAGATATACCAGCAATAAGCTCATTTAAAAGCACGTTAGGCTCAGCACAGGATAAGAAAAGGGATTTTCCAAGGTGAATAGTCCTGCATTTAGCATTAGGGCATCCACCTTATGGTAAGTCAGTATGATATCAGAACATTTCACAATTGGGGGTTAATGGAACCAGAGGAAGGGGGTCAAAAAGGTATAAGTACAGTGACAGACTGGAAAATAAGAAGATGATTTAATCGGAAATCTTCATACAACCTAGTAGTCGTGCATCGAATGTCAGCAGACACAAAGATCTGATCCAAAAGCATAGCAGAAGTTTTAGATACTCAGCTAGGAACACTAAGAACAGGAGTTAACTTCAAAAATGAGAAGAAATCAAGAGCTGCACTTGTAGGCAGAGATACTGTTAAGAAATCAATATTAAAGTCATCCACAATAACGTTATGGCAATTTAGATCAATGTACATTGAGACAAAAAAAATCTAATCAAAGGGTGAATACGCTGGCCTGTAGACCACCCAAATACACATACTTGGAGACCCGAGTTTCACACACAAAGCTTGAGTACCATTTGAGGAAAAATAAAACACTGACATAATTGGAATGCACAATTTCACATAAAGAGCAACCCCACCCCTCTCGATGGATGGTTAAAACAAAGAAGACTATAACCATTAAGACAGACCATAGGATAAGCAATTGATGAAGAAAGCCATGTCTCAGTGACTGCAATAAGTGAAGGAGACAAGTCATGACAGTAGGATTCAAAAAGGTTTACTTTAGGAAGTAAAGATCTAGCATCAAAAAATTAAGATTGTGACGTCACAAAAGGTTGGAATGTGGGCGTCACAAGACACGTATACCAGATGGCCTGGAGGGAGTTTCGACATCAGTGAGCACTGGATTTTTTTCTCATAAAGGATGCAAAAAAATTCCAGAAGACCACAAAGAAGAGTCCAAAGGATCAAGGCCAGGCACTTTCACAACATGCACAAAGACTGAATGGGACAATGCCCCTGATTTTGTGAGCCAGTGGCCACATTCAAGGACCCTGCGACCACATTTCTCAAGAAAATTCATTATAGTAAGTACAGAGACTTTGGGAGAAACATTTTTGTAAAATTAGCCGCTCGGATTCTGCACTTTGAGAGTTTGACAGAGGTCTACCAACCACTTTGGCAGAGCCAAGAAAACCCAGAAGCCTGGTATTAGTAGTGGCAAGGGGCATGACACATGCAGGTTTTGTTGAAGATAATGGAGCAGGAGCTCCAACATTGGCACATATGACACTGGCATATGACTTTTCCAAAGGGTTTGGTTGTACCAAAGGTAAAGAAGGCAAAGCCTGAGGCAGCAGCTTTGACCTTTCTGGAGAACTAAGCTTCTTAGGGGCCAAACCATGAGGCCATAGCAAAGGTAAAGTTTTGCCACCAGATTTTTTGTACCGATATTTAGGCCAAACAGTAATTAAACTCAGCTGCAGACCCAGGCTTATCAGGCACAAGCAAATCAGATGCACTGGAACCTTTTGAATCAGAATCACTATTCACAGGAATGCATACACTCTGAGAACTATTAGGGTTAGCCCCATAAGAAGAAGAAGAATCCATAGACTTACACACCTTATCAAAGCCAGCCTTGCTTGTCTCATTGAGACATGTAAAATTGGCCTTGTTAGAATTGTTAAGGTAATACTGGAAATAACATGATGGCCATCACGACCTGCGGAACAACCAGATAGGTTCTCACCATTCGAGTAGAAAAACCAGGTAAGTTCTCACCATTCGAGTAGAAAAACCAGATAAGTTCTCACCATTCGAGTAGAAAAACAAGATAAGTTCTCACCTTTCCATTACACACCTTTTGCAGAGAATCAATTGATGCTTTAAAAACTGCACAATTAAATAGCGCAGTATGAACCACTGACTAATCTACTGGTAGAGAACTAGACCCAGAGTCAGGTGAATCAAATTTAAACGATATATAAGCTACTGCAACTGATAACACATCCAGCTCACTCAAGAATTCAGAGAGATAGACAACACTTCCACTTCCAGTGCCATCACTGTTGTTGTTGTTTGTTGGTGTTTAAGGTCCCATCAACTATGAGGTCATTACAGACCCATCCACTGCATAGTTCTAATGCATACACTGCACCAACACTACACCAATGCGACGAATATTAGGTATTAGTAGTACCCAGCTTTCCCGAGCGACCACCCATGTCAGTACTAACTCAGCTTGCGTTGCTTAACTTCAGTGATCAGACAAGAACTGGTGTGTCCAAAGCAACTCGCCACTCCCAGCACCATCACACAAGAACAGCTATGTCTCTCATGCCATCTCACAAAATCTCCTTTGCCATGCAGTTTTGCATATGATAAAAGTTATGATTCTATTATGTATCGGAGAGAAAATATCACACAAAGTGTGTCTCCCATTGATTTCAATGTCAAAACTCCATTTTTCTCTTTGCTATATCTCAATTACTATTAAAGCTACAGCCATACCATTATGCACGTGATTGGAGTACCTCATTCCCTGCATTCTCGCAAAAAATAACAGTTCTATGTTGAATAAGAGAAAAAATGTCACACAAAGTGTGTTTTCCCATTGATTTCCATGTAAAAACTCTATTTTTTCTTTTTGCTATATCTCAATTTCTGTTAAATCTACCTTATTGCCGTTTTGCACATGATTGGAGTACCTTATTCCCTACATTCTCACAAAAATTTACAGTTATATGTTGTATAGGACAGGAAATATCGCACAAAGTGCGTTTTTCTATGGATTTCAATGTAAAATCTCCATTTTTCTTCTTCCTATCTCTCAATTTCTATTAAAGCTACAGCCTTGCCGTTTTGAACATGATTGGAGTACCACATTCCCAACATTCTTGATAAACGTTTTGATTCTATTATGTATAGGAAAGAAAATATCGCAAAATGTGTGTTTTTTTTTATTTCAATCTAAAAACTCCATTTTTCTTCTTCCTATATCTCAATTTCTATTAAAGCTACATAAATGCCGTTTTGAAAATGATTAGAGTATCACATTCTCAACATTCTGGATAAAAGTTATGATTCTATTATGTGTAGGAGAGAAAATAATGCACAATGTGTGTTTTTCTTTGATTACAATGTAAAATCTCCATTTTTCTTTTTTGGTATATCTCAATTTCTATTAAAGCTACACCTAGGCCGCTTTGCACATTATTGAGGTAGCCCGTTCCCTATATTCTGTCTCAAATTTGTGGTTCTATTATGTATAAAAGAGAAAATATTGCACAAAGTGTGTTTTTCCATTGATTTAATGAAAGCATACCATTTTCCCTTTTTGCTATATCTCAATTTCTATTAAAGCTACAGCCATGCCGATTTGCACATGATTGGAGGACCACTTTCCCAACATTCTGAATAAAAGTAAATTCCATTATGTATAGGAAAGAAAATATCGCACAAAGTGTTATTTACGATTGATTTAAATGCAAAAACTCCATTTTTCTTTTTTCTTTGGAGAACCACATTCCCAAAATTCTGGATAATAGTTATGATTCTATTATGTATAGGCAGAAAACTATTGAACAAAGTGTTCTTTACGATTTATTTAAATGCAAAAACTCCAAATTTTTGTGCTATATCTGACTTTCTATTGAAGCTACAGCCATGTTGATTTGCAAATGATTGGAGTACCTTATTCCCTACATTCATGCAAGAATTTACAGTTCCATGTTGTTTAGGAGAGAAAATATCACACAAAGAGTGTTTTCATATTTACTTCAATGTAAAAAAACCTCCATTTTTCTTTTTGCTATATCCTAATTTCTATTAAAGCTACAGCTATGCCACTTTGCACATGATTGGAGTACCTAATTCCCTACATTCTCGCAAAAATTTACAGTGCTACGTTGTATAGGAGAGAAAATATGACACAATGCGTGTTTTGATAATCATTTCTATGTAAAGAACTCCATTTTTTTTGCTATATCTCAATTTTTATTCAATCAACAGCCATGCTGTTTTGCACATGATTGGAACACCTCATTCCCTACATTCTTAAAAAAATTTACAGTTCTATGGTGTATAGGGGAGAAAATATCGCCCAAAGTGAGTTTTCTTATTGATTTCATTGTAAAAAACTAATTTTTCCTTTTGCTTTTATCTAAATTTCTGTTAAAGCTTCAGCCATACCATTCTGCACATGATTGGAATACCATACTCTAAAACATTCTAGATAAAAGTTATAATTCTCTAATGTATAGGAAAGAAAATATCGCAGAAAGTGTGATTTACCATTTATTTCAAAGTAAAAACTGCATTTTCTATTCACTATGTCTCAATTTCTATTAAAGCTAGAGGTATGCCGTTTTGCAAATGATTGGAGTACCTTATTCTCTACATCTTTGCAAATATTTACCGTTTTATGTTGTATAGGAGAGAAAATATTGCTCAAAGTATGTTTTCCCATTAAATTCAATGTAAAAACTCCATTTTCTTTTTGCTATATCTTAATTTCTATTAAAGCTATAGCCATGCCGTTTTGCACATGATTGGAGCACCACTTTCTCAACATTCTGGATAAAAGTTATGATTCTATGATGTATAGGATAGAAAATATCGCACAAAGTGTGTTTCTTTATTGAGTTCAATTTTAAAAACTCTACTTTTCTTTTTACTTTATCTCATTTTTTATATTAAAGGTACAGTCATGGCATTTTGCACATGATTGCAGTACCTCATTCCCTAGATTCTCCCAAAAATTTACAGTTACATGTTGTATAGGACAGAAAATATCGCAAAAATTGTGTTGTTCCATTTATTTCAATGTAAAAACTCCATTTTTCTTTTTGCTTTTTCTTAATATCTATTAAAGCTACAGCCATGCCGCTTTGCTCATGATTCAAGTACCTTATTCCCTACATTCTCACAAATATTAACTGTTCTATGTTGTATAACAGGGAAAATAACGCACAAAGTGAATTTCCCAATTGATTTCAATGTAAAATCTCCAATTTTCTTTTTGCTAGATCTCCATTTCTACTATAGCTGCAACCATGCAATTTTGCAAATGATTGGATTATACATTCCCAAAATTCTCTAAAAAATAATATTATTCTATTATGTAGAGGTAAGAAAATATCGCACAAAGGGTGTTTTCCCTATGATTTCAATGTAGAAACTCCATTTTTCTTTCTGCTATATCTCAACTTCTCATAAAGCTCCAGTTATGCCGTTTTGCACATGTTCGGTGTACCTCATTCCTTACATTCTTGCAAAAATTAACAGTTCTATGTTCTAAAGGACAGAAAATATTGCACAAAAAGTGTTTTCCTATTGATTCCAATGTAAAAACTCCATTTTTCATTTTGTGATACCACAATTTCTCATTACATTATAGCCATGCCGTTTTGAACATATTTTCAGCACCTCATTCCCTTCATTTACATTAAAATTTACAGTTCTACGTTGTATAGTAGATAAAGTATCGCACAAAGTGTGTTTTCCTATTGATTTCAATGTAAAAACTCCATTTTTTCTTTCTGCTGTATTTCAATTTCCATTAAACATTCAGCCATGCCGTTTTGCACATGATTAGAGTACCTCATTTCCTGCATTTTAGCGAAAATTTGCAGTTCTAAGCTGTATAGGAGAGAAAATTTTTCTTTTTGCTATATCACAATTAGTATTAAGGCTGCAGCGATGCTGATGATTGAAATACCACATTTCCTACATTCTGTTCAAAATTTGTTTTTCTATTATATGGAGGAAAGAAAATATTGCGGAAAGTGTGTTTCCTGTGAATTTCAATGCAAAATCTTCATATTTCTTCTTGTTATATCTTAATTTCTAAAAAAGGTACAGCCATGCCATTTTGCAAATGATTGGAGTACGTCATTCCCTACATTCTTGCAACAATTGACAGTTCTGTGTTGCATAGGAGAGAAAATGTCAAAAAAAGTGTTTTCTTATTGATTTCATTGTAAAAATTAATTTTTCCTGTTGCTATATTTCAATTTCCATTAGTGCTGCAGCCATGCCGTTTTGAACATGATTGGAGCACCTGATTCTCTGCATTCACGCGAAAACGTACAGTTTTATGTTGTATAGGAGAGAAAGTATAGCACAATTTGTATTATCCCTTTGATTTCAACGTAAAAATCTCCATTTTTCTTTCTGCTATATCTCAACTTCTATTATAGCTACAGCCATGCCGTTTTGCACTTGATAAGAGTAATTCATTCCCTACATTCTTGCAAAAATTGACAGTGCTATGTTGTATAGGAGAGAAAGTATATCACAATGTTTGTTTTTCCATTGATTTTATTTTAAAAACTTGATTATTTTTTTTTGGATATCTCAATTTCCATTAATGCCACAGCCATGCGGTTTTGCAAATGATTGGTGCATCACATTCCCAACCTACTGAATAAAAGTTATTATTCTATTATGTATAGGAGAGAAAATATCACACAAAGTGTTTTTCTTTTTGCTAAATCATAATTTATATTAAAGCTACAGTCATGCCGTTTTGCATTTGATTGTAGTACCACATTCCCAACATTCTGGATAAAATTTATGATTCTATTATCTATAGAAAAGAAAATATCACAAAAATGTGTTTTCCTATTGATTTTAATGTAAAAACTATATTTTCGTCTTTCATATAACTTAATTTCTATTAAATCTACAGCCATGCCATTTTGCAAATGATTGGAGTACCACATTCCCAACATTCTGCCTAAAAGTTAAGATTCCATTATGTATAGGCGATAAAATATTGCACAAAGTGATTTTCCCCATTTATTTCAATATAAAAACTCGTTTTGCACATGATTGGAGTACCACAAACTCTACATTCTTGCCAAAATTTTCAGTTCAATATATATAGGAGACAAAATGCAAAAAGTGCGTTTTCCTATTGATTTCAATGGGAAAGCTTTATTTTTCTTTTTCCTATATCTCAGCTTTTAGTAAAGCAACAGCCATGCCGTTTTGTAGATGATTGGAGTTCCTCATTCCCTACATTCTGTCTAAACCTTTTTGTTATATTATCTATAGGAAAGAAAATATTGCACAAAGTGTGTTTTCATATTGACTGCAATGGAAGACTTGATATTTCTTTTTGCTATATCTCAATTTCTGTTATAGCTACAGCCATGCCATTTTGCAGATGATTAAAGTACCCCATTCCATACATTCTCTAAAAAATTCACAGTTTTGTGTTACATAGGAGAGAAAATATTGCACAATGTGTGGTTTATCATTAATTACAATCAAAATAACTCCATTTTTCTTTTTTGCTGTATCTCAATTTCTATTAAAGCTACAGCCATGCCATTTAGCAAATGATTGGAGTACCTCATTCCCTACATCCTCACAAAAATTTACAGTTCTATGTTGTATAGGACTGAAGAAGTCGTACAAAGTGAGTTTTAGTATTGATTTGAAGTTAAAAACTCCATTTTTTATTTTGCTATATTTCAATTTCTTTTTAAGCTACAGCCATGTAGTTTTGCACATGATTGGACAACCATATTCACTACATTCTTGCACAAATTTACAGTTCTATGTTGTGTAGGAGAGAAAATATCACTCAAAGTGTGTTTTACCTTTGAATTCCATGAAAGGACTCAATTTTTCTTTTTGCAATATCTCAATTTCTATTAAAGCAACAGCCATGTGATTTTGCATATTATTGGAGTACATCATTACCTGCATTCTCGCAAAGATTTACAATTCTGTGTTTTATAGGATAGAAAATATCTCGCAAAGTGTTTTTTTCCATTGATTTCAGATTAAAAACTCCCCTTTTTGTTTGGCTATATTTCAATTTCTATTAAGGCTATAGCAAAGCCATTTTGCACATGATTGGAGTACCACATTCCCAACATTCTCGCAAATTATTTATAAATATAAAAATATTGCAAAAAGTGTGTTTTCTTATTGATTTCAATGTAAAAACTCCATTATTCTTTCTGCTAAATTTCAATTCCTATTAAAGCTACATCCATGCCGTTTTGCACATGAATGTAGTACCTCATTCCATGCATTCTCATAAAAATTTACAGTTCTCTGTGGTATAGGAGAGAAATTATCATGCAAAGTGTGTTTCACCATTGTTTTCTATGTGAAGACTCCATTTTCCTTTTTGCTCTATCTTAATTTCTATTAAAGCTAGAGGGAGGCATGATTGGGTACCACATTCTTAACATTCCGGATAAAAGTTATGATTCTATTATTTAGGGGAAAAAAATGTCGCACAAAATGTTTTTTCCAATTGAGATATCATGCTCATTGGAAAATATCACGTGAGATATCATGCTCAGTGGATAGGAAGAAGCTTTTAAACGCCTCATGTATTTTCGTGATATTTGGTATATTTTAAAACTTTCTGATTGAAATTTTTATCTATTTTATTATTGTAAAGTTCTGTATCTCACTTTTAAGGCCAAATTTTTAGATTTCTGTGGGGGGTTTTCCCCCCACAGTTGGATTTTAAATTATGTATTTTAATCTTGGAATTATTGAGATTGTAGCTTTTTATGTAGCTCTCCATACCTGCTAACGAATGCTAACTTTTATTGTTTACACATTCTATCAAATCTACAATTTTTTGTAACATTCTCAAGGTAAACAGAGACAAATATGTCTCGTCAAGGGTCTTGCCTTACTTGTGTGAAGGACATCTATCCATGGAGCCAGGTTATAAAATGTGTTAATTATTCTAAGACATGTCATATTGATTGAGTGATGGCGGTGATGCTCAGATACTTGCACCAACCTACAAATTGTGCACTTGCCTGTTATCTAGAGATTAAAATACCCCAGTAATAATTCCATAATTTAGTCAAGTATTTACTGACACTACTGTGAGGGTAGGTACCACATTTACCACATCTTATGACCTACTGCATTTTGAGCAGCAAATATCATTATTTATCTCCAAATCAATTTCCAAATGCTTAACACCTCTTACAGATTTTGCAACAGCTCTTTCAGACATTGCAGAATCAAACAAGATAATCATTCAGGAAGTAACGTCTCTTAGGGAGGATGTCAATGCACTGAAGCCTTCTGGGGGGATTGTTCTCCCTTCACAGGAATCTAAGCAAACATATGCAGATATTGTGATCAAGGGATCTCATAGACGCCAATCATTCAAGGTGAAACAAGTGTCAGTGGAATCATTCTCAAGTAGAGAGAGGGGGCCATCCAGTGGGGTGGGAAATGCCACTCCGTTGGATCACTCTGTCCCTTCCTCACTTTCCCACAGGTTCCAAAGGCCAGTAGTAAATGGTAGGGGGATTTTCTCAAAATTTTCCACACCCCCAAGGATTACCCTATTAATGTATTTGTTAGACGTTTAAGTCCTGGTGTTTGTTGTAAAATACTTTTGGATCACCTTGTGAAACAATTGCGAGATGGTGGGCCACATTGTGAAGCTGAATACTAAATAAAATTCATATTCATCATTTGTTATTCGGTATCTGGAGAATGATCTAGAACCATTAATGTCTCCTGACTTATGGCCAGAAAATTCTTTAATCAAGCCATTCATTGGTCACTTGCATGATAACATGATTGAAGATAAGCTAGTTCATATTACTTCACAGGCTCTGACTACTGCAGGCACCGAATTGGAGTGCAATAAGTGGCGAGAGGTAACCCCTGAATTTACCCCTCCATAAGAGCAGGAAAAACGAATGTCAGTATTTATTATCAGAATGTGAGGAGCATACGTTCTAAAGCCTCTATGTTTATGGCCAACAAGCTTCTAAGTTACTATAATGTTTAGGTTATTACAGAAACCTGGCTATTAGCTGAGTGTTCTTCAAATGACTACTTCCCACTACACTATCAATTTTTTCGTTGGGACAAAACACCCTGAATTCGATGGGTGGGTACTGTAATGCCTTTGTTAACTTTTGTATGCCTAATGTAGCTTTAGCTCTTACTTTGAAACGTTATGGTATGCATCCTATTATCCTTGTTGTATGCTACTTCTCCCCTGCCTTACTATCAGCAGCATGTGTTTCCCACTTAAATAGGCTATCAACTAGTTTTGCTGATTATACATCAGTTATATTGATTGGTGATTTTAATGTTCCTCATATTGACTGTGTTACACCCATTCCCATTTACGAAGGCATTGCTCAATCTGCTTAGGCCCCTTCTCTTATTGCTTTAGTGACCTATCTTAAACTGAAGCAGTCAAACTCAGTCACAAATTTAAGGAATTGGCTCCTAGATTTATGCTTCACAGACCTGCATGGCACTACTGTCTATGCCTGATACTAATCATCCAGCTTTAATTATCTCTTTAACTTTTGAGTACTTACTAGCCCTAATGAATGACTCCAATGAATGTCCCCATGATTTTGCATGGGCCAAATATGACTATGTGCCACTCTATAAATATTTTGAATTCCATTAACTGGAAAAAGCACATGTTCACCTATTACCTATGTATGATGCCTTGAATAAATGTATCCCAATCAAATCTATGGTTAGGCGATACCCACAATTTCCCACCTAGTTTAGTGCCAAATTGATTTGTCTCATTAAACGGAAGAGACACCTATTCTCAGTAAAGAAATGTCATCCTACCTTACTTGCAATCAAGTGGTTTTCAGAGGCACGCTCTCACATAACGTGATTATTGCAGAGAAACCGTTGAAATTTTTGAGTGATCTCCTATCTAAACATTGATCCCCACAGTCATTTGGACCCCACTACAAACGACTGAGGTCTGGCCATGTATCAGTTATCTCACTGTTAGAAAATGATAAACTTATCTATGAACCCCTTGAAGTAGCAAATTGTTTCAGCACCTATTTTGATAATATAGCCTAGGCCTTTTCCCCATTTGCCCAGCCTAGCTGTTACCCATTTCAAATTCCCACTGGGGGCAATCCCCACATTCTCAATAAAGTGACAGTGGCTGAGGTTAAGTGGTCTATAGGGAGATTGAAGCACTCCTTAGCAACCTGGGCCAGACAATATTCCACCAGTTATCCTGAAGGCCTATAGTGACATCTTGGCCCCTATTTTGGAATACATATTCTCCCTCTGTTTATCTCAACAGTTTGTAAATGAGATTTGGAAAATTGCTCTTATAACCCCAATTTACTAACGGGGGCATACCAAGATACATCAAATTACTGACCAATATCAAACCTGTACTCAGTGGTGAAGGTCCTTGAGCACATAATTCGCAAAAAACTGTATGGCTGGAGCTTTACCTTTCTGCATGAGGGCCAGCATTGTTTTTGACCAGGTAGGTCTACTGAGACAAATTTGCCAATCACCTAGATCTTATCTCCAATGGTTTTAAAAATAGACACCAAGTGGAAAAACTGTACTTAGGCGTTTCTAAAGCTTTCAACAGAGTATCAGTACCACTACTTATGGAAAGTCAGCAGCATATGGTCTTTTAGGAAATCTAGCAGGGATCCTTCAGATGTACTTGTCATCTAGATTGAACATTGTAAAAATTGGCCAAAAACTATGCCCTTCCCCCTATATGCAGAAAGTGGAACTGCCTCAGGAAAGTGCATTGAGCCCAATTTTGTTCAACCTGTACATGAACGACCTGTATTATAATATTACAATTGGTGTCTGTTGCCTGGCCCTTGCAGATGACAATAAGCTGTCAAAGGAGCTTAGGCATCCATGCTTAATGACCACTCTGCAGGACTCACTAAGGGTGGTTGAAAGATGGTCTAGTGCTGATTGGTTGCAATTAAACCAGGACAAGACTTTAGTCATATCATTTTTTTATTAAATCGCCAATATACTTCCCTTATACGTTTGCTGATGGTTCAGCAGTCCCTAGAAGCTTGTCAGTTAGAGACCTGGGTGTCTTTCTTGATACAAAGCATACATTCTAGTCTCATCTCCACCAGTTATACCTATAATGCCATTTATCACATCAAGGGCATGGCACATTTTCCTGATTTGTGTGCCCATCTATTTTTTTAGGTTGATAACACCATTAATAATGCATGGCATGATCAGTTGGTCACCTTGTAGCCCTTCACTCTACACTACACTAAGAAGGCTCCATAACAAAGCTTTTATAATAAATCATTCCACTTTAAAAGAGAATCATCATGCAAGTAGAACCATTCTAACTTTTTATCAAAACATCATTTTTACCCGGGTGCTATGGCTCTATCAGAGTTGTGGTCTCAGCACAAAAATTGTTCAGAATTGCTTAAAAGATTACAAATTCACATCCCCAGCAAGCCCAGCCAGCCATTTTTCACATGTTGGAGATAATAATAAGCCAATACTTTGGGCCCAAAAAGATTTCAATTCCTTGGGATTGAATATTAATGACTTATTATAACCACATGCCACATATAAAATGAAAGTTCAAAAACTCCCAAGTCAGGACAACTAAGCAGGACAATTATGTACAAATTCATTTCATCCTACTACATCTTTAACAAAATTTACTACTTCAGACAAATAGTATTTGGTCAGTCAGCCAGGTCACTGCCAAACAACACCAGTAACACAAATCCTATTACTCATTCAGTCCCTATCACCTACCCTCTCTCATCTGTAATCATAAGGGTTTAACCTGTTGTTGCAGATGTAAATGAGAAATTCCTAATAACAAAAATAATAATAATAAGAATTTCATTATAAAACTCCATTTTTCTTTTTGATATATCTCAATTTCGTTTGAAGCAAATGCTTTGCCATTTTGCACATAATTTTGGTACCGCATTCCTAACATTCTGGATAAAAGTTATCATTCTATTATGTATAAGAGAGTGAATATCGCCTAAAATGAGTTTTCCCATTCATTTCAATGTAAAAACACAATTTTTCTTTTTTATATATCCTTATTTATATTAAAGCTACAGCCATGCCGTTTTGCAATGGATTGGCATACCTCATTCGCTATATTCTTAAAAAATTTACAGGTCAATGTTGTATCAGAGAAAAAATATCACACAATGTGTTTTCCCATTGATTTCAACGTAAAAACTCAATTTTTCTTTTTTGATATATCTCAATTTCTATTAGTACCACATTCCCTTCATTCTGTCCAAAATTTGTGGTTCTATTGTGTATAGGAGAGAAAATATCACAAAAAGTGTGCTTTCCATTGATTTCATTGTAAATACTACATTTTTCCATTTTGCTATATCTCAATTTCTATTAAAGCTACAGCAAGGCCATTTTGCACATGATTGGAGTACAACATTCCCAACATTCTGAAAAAAGTAACCATTCTATTACATATAGGAAAGAAATCATTGCACAAAGTGAGCTTTACCATTGATTTAAATGTAAAATCTTCATCTTTCTTTTTGCTATATTTCATTTTCTATTAACGCTACAGCCATGCCATTTCGCACATGATTGGAGTACCACATTCCCAACATTCTGAATAAGAAGTTATGATTCTATTATGTATAGGAAAGAAAATATTTCACAAAGTGTGTTTTCATATTGATTTCAAAGTAAAAACTCGATTTTTCTTTTTGCAATATACCAATTTCTAGTAAAGCTTAAGCCATGTCGTTTTGCACATGATTGGAATACATTATTCCCAACATTTTTGAAAAAATTTACAGTTTGATGTTCTACAGGAGAGAAAACATCGCAAAATGTGTGTTTTCCCATTAATTACGATGTAAAAACTCCATTTTTCTTTTTGCTATATCTCAATTTTTATTAAAGCTACAGCCATGATGTTTTGCACATGATTGAAGTACCTCATTCTCTACATTCTCACAATAATTTACAGTTCTGTTTGCATAGGAGAGAAAATATCGCACAAAGTGTTTTTTTAAAGGATTTCAATGTAAAAACTCTATTTATTGTTTTGCTATACCTCAATTTCTATTAAGGCTAAAGCAGTGATGTTTTGCACAAGATTGGAGTTCTTCATTCCCTAAAGTTTTTAATAAATTTACATTTCTATGTTGTATAGGAGGGAAAATATCCCACAAAGTGAGTTTTTGTATTAAGTTCAATTAAAAATCTTCATTTGTTTTTTTGGTATATCTCAATTTCTGTTAAAGCTACAGGCATGCCATGTTTAAATGTAAAAACTATACTTTTCTTTTTGCTGAATCATAATTTCTATTAAACCTACAGCTATGCCCTTTTGACCATGATTGGAGTATCACATTAACAACTTTCTGGATAAAAGTTGTGATTCTATTATGTATAGGGATAAAAAATCACACAAAGTGTGTTTTCCCATTCATTTCATTTGAATACTCCATTTCTTTGTTCTTTTTCCTATATCTAAATTTGTGTTAAAGCTACAGCCTTGCAATGTTTCACATGATTGGAATACCACATTCCCTATGTTCTGTCCAAAATTTGTGGTTCTATTATGTATAGGACAGAAAATATCCTCAAAGTGTGTTTTCCTAATTGATTTGAGTGTAAAAACTTCATTTTCTTTTTGCTATATCTCAATTTGTATTAAAGCTACAGCCATGCCGTTTTGAACATGATTGGAGTACCACATTCCCTCCATTCTGTCCAAAATTTACAGTTCTATCATGTATAGGGGATAAAAAGCACAAAGTGTGATTTTCCATTGATTTCAGTTTTGCTATATTTTACTCTCAATTAAAGCTACAGCCATGCCGTGGTGCAAATGATTAGAGTACTATTTTTCCTACATTATGAAAAAAAATTTACAGTTCTACTTTATATAGGATAGAAAATATCGCACAAAAGTGTGTTTCTCATTGATTTCAATTGAAATACTTAATTTTTCTTTTTGCTATATCCCAATTTCCATTAAAGCTACAGCCATGCTGTTTAACACATGATTGGAGTACCACATACCAAACATTCTGCAAAACATTTAGATCCAGTTATGCATAGGAAAGAATATTTTGCACAATTGTGTTTTTCCATTGATTTCAATATAAATTCTTTATTTTCTTATTGCAATATCTCAAATTCCGTTTTGCACACAATTTGAGTACTACATTCTGGCAAAAATTTACAGTTCTATCACATATAAGAGAGAAAACGCACAAAGTATGTTTTCCCATTGATTTGAAGTTGAGTTAAAGTTGCAGCCTTGCCTTTTTTCATATGATTGGACTACCACATTACTACCATTCAGGGAAAAATTTATGGTTCTGTTATGTATAGGAAAGAAAATATTGCACAAAATGTGTTTTCCTCTTGATTTTAATTGAAAAACTTGATTTTTCATTTTCCTATATTTAAATTTCTATTAAAGCTGCAGCCATGCCGTTTTTTAATCGATTGGAGTACCATATTATCTACATTATGAAAAACATTACAGTTGTACTTAATATAGGAAAGAAAATATTGCACAAAGTGCAATTTCCCAATGTATTCAATGGAAAAACTTTATTTTTCCTTTTGCTATGTCTCAATTTCTATTAAAGCTATGGCTGTTCTGTTTTGCATGTGATTGGAGTAACACATTCCTAAAATTATGGAAAAATATATGGATTTATTATGTGTGGAAAAGAAAATATTGCACGAAGTGTGCTTTCCCATAAATTTTCAAGGACAACCCTTTTATTTTTCATTCTGCAATGTCTCAATTTCTATTAAACCTACAGCTATGCCATTTGGCACATGATTTAGTGCCACATTCCTACATTCAAGCGTAAATTTACACTTCAACCATGCATAGGAGAGAAATCGCACAAAGTTTCTTTCCATTGATTTCAATGGAAAAACTTCATTTTTCTTTCTGCTATATCTAAATTTATATTAAAGCTACAGCGATGCAATTTTGCATATGATTGGAGAACCAAATTACCTACATTCTGGCAAAAATTTAAAGTTCTGTCATTTAGAAGAGAGACAACGCACAGTGTGCTTTCCCATTAATTTCAATGGAAAATTGGCATTTTTCTTTTTGCAATATCTGAAATTAAATTAAAGCTACAGCCATGCTATTTTGCACATGATTGGAGTACCACATCCTCTAATTTCTGGAAAAAAAATTGCAGTTCTATGTCATATAGGGGAGAAAATATTGCACAAATTGTGTTTTCCAATTGATTTCAATGTAAACACTTGAATTTTTTGCTACGTCTTAATTTCCATTAAAGCTACAGCAAATGCTGTCTTGCACATGATTGGAGTACCACATTCCCAACTTTCTGGCGAAAATTTACAGTTTTATTTTATATAGGAGAGAAAATATCGCACAAAGGGTGTTCAACTACTGATTTGAAAGGATAGACTAAATTTTTCTTTTTACAATTTCCCAATTTCAGCCATTGGATTTTGCATATGATTCGGGTACTCAATTCCCTACCTTCCTGCAAAAATTTACAGTTCTTTGATGTATAGGAGAGAAAATGTCAAACAAATTGTGTTTTCCCATCTTTCTGTTTGTAATATGAGAATTTCAATTAAAGCTGTAGCCATGCCGTTATACACATGATTGGTTTTCACATTCCCTACAGTGAAGAAAAATTTACAGTTTTATGATGTATAGGATAGGAAATAATGCTGAAATGTTTCTTTTCCCATTGATTTTAAAGGAAAAACTTAATTTTGAAATATCCCAATTTCTATTGAAGCTACAGCCATGCCGTTTTGTAAATGAATGAAGTACTACATTCTCTACATTATGGGAAAAATTTTCAGTTCTGTTATGTTTAGGAGGGAAAATAATGCTCAAAGTGTGTTTTCAGAAATGGAAAGCTACATTCCCTACATTTTGGCAAAAATTTAGTTTTCTATGATGTATAGGAGTGTAAATAATACACAAAGTGAGTTTTCCCATTGATTTCATAGAAACAAATTTCACTTTTTTGCAATATATCAATTTCCTTTAAATCTACAGCCATGCCCTTTTGCATAGGCATAGAGTACCACATTTTCTACATTCTGGCAAAAATTTATAGTTCTGTAATGTACAGGAGAGAAAATACTGCTCAAAGTGTTATTTCCCATTGATTTCAATAAAAAAATCTTCATTTTTTGCAATACTTAAATTTCTTATTAATCTCCAGTGACGCCAATTTGCAACTGAACGAAGTGCTTCATTTTCTACATTCTTGCAAAAAGTTACAGTTGTAATATGTACAGGAGAGAAAATAATCCACAAAGTTAGTTTTTCTATTTATTTCAATGAAAAACCTTTATTTATTGTGCAATATCTCAATTTCTTTTAAAGCTACAGCTATGCCGTTTTACAATGGCAAGAACTACCACATTCCCTGCACTGTGGCAAGAATTTACAGTTCCTGATTTGTATAAGAAAAAATATTGCACTAAGTGTGTTTTCCCATTGATTTAAATGAAAAAAACTTCATTGTATTATAATATCTCCGTTTCTAATAATGCTAGCCATGCCATTTTGGAAAGGCAAGCAGTAGCACATTCTCTAAATTTTTGCAAAATTTACAATTTTGTGATTTTTACTAGAGAAAATAACGTACAACGTGTGTTTTTATACAAGGAGTACTGCATTCCTTACATTCAGACAAAAATTTACTGTTCTGTGATGAATAGGAGTGGAAATACCACCATTTCAATTTAAAAACTTCATTATTTGTAATATCTCAATTCTAATAAAGGTACAGTAATGCCGTTTTGCTTAGTCATGGAGGGCAGCATTCTCCACATTCTGGCCAAAATTTACAATTTTGGGATGTCTAGGAGAGAAAGTAATGCAAAAAGTGTGCATTTCCCTTGATATTAATGGTAAACGATATTTTGCTATATATCAAATTCTATTAGAGCTAAATTCATGTCATTTTGCTCAGGAATGGACTACAAAATTCCCTACACACTGGCAAAATTTGTCATAACAACCACAACAGTGACTTTTGCAATAATGAAGTAAACTTCCAATCTAAAATCTTATTTCCTACTTATTTAGTTGTATTTTACAAATGAGGACTCTATGAGTCTTTTAATTGGATTTCCACAGAGTACAGTATGCTTATCAGTCTGAAAATGTAGTTAATGTCAACATTAAATAAAAGTTGTAATTCTCATCTCCTATGTGCTACTAAGCCTCACAATATGTTGCCATGTGCTTAGGCTAATACTGATATTGGGGGAGCGTAATTGTATGTTCTTATCCAGACTTTCATAGTCTTCACACTTAATGCAGAGTTAATTTTTGGCAGCTTTCACTAATCCAAATCTGTATCTCAAATTTGACATATAAGTGCTGCACTTTTTTGTTCACACACTGTCATTACCCACGTGAAGGGTTCTACATATGAGAATTTATTCATTGCATGTTATCCATAGTTCATTAATTTAAAAATCTTATTGGAAAAGGTTTGGAGTATTTTATTCATATCATATTTTCTACACAATTCTGATGTATCTCATGTTGATTTACTATGAAGAGTACTACTAGTATCTTTTTTGCATCAATCGGAAATAACTGGTATATCGGATTAAGCACATTCTCCATAGCGATTAGTCAATTTTGCCATTTACACCCTATTAAAGATGTTGGGCTTCTTGTAAAGGTACCGTGGGAGGGGCTTTTGTTAATAAGTGATGAAATTTGGAAAACAAACAGATAGAATCTGCAAAGAGAAGGGGATTTGTAAAACATTCTATAATTTAAATCATTGTTGTCTTTTATTTTAAATTTAAGAAGGTTGTGCAATTCACGTCGTTGATAAGGATTTTGTAATTGTAGAATAAATATTTTGTTAATTAAGAAACAGCAGTCAAATTGATGGTAAGCTTACCAATGGTCATGCTATGTTCAAATTGCCCATTCTCATCTGGTCACTGTAGTTAAGCAACGTTGTGCCAGTGTAGTACTGAGTTGGGTGATCACTTAGAAGTTCCTTTTGCTATTTGTTGACTTTCATTCAGCATTCCTTTTGTTATTTTCTCACACCATGAAACTGTTACAGTTTGTTGCATCTGGAATTTCTTGAATTTTACTTCAAGGGGGTGATTGGAGATAACATTTTGTTATCAGGAAATTGTTTTTTTTTAAGAAAGCTGCATTCCTAAACTGAATGCTGTTTCATCATTTTAAAAAGGTTAAATTACACAGATCAATTTCCAATATTGAATTATGGCGCTTTGTTTTAAAAATGATGCATGTAAATAGAAAAATACAGCAATTATTCATTTCAGAAAATTCTTCACAAACACAAAAGTGATTTGTGCAATAATGAAATAATTGAATTTTGAAAAATGAGCAGAAAGCTCAGTAATGTGCAAATACTGTTGTATTAAATACATGATATGTTTAACTTCTTAGCTCCAATGTGCCACCTAGTATGGCAATGTAATGGCCTGTGCTTGGGGTTACAATACTAATCCTGGAGTGGTGTTATTGCAGATTCTGAACCAGCCTCTGACAGTCGTTACTATTGATAAACACATTAAATATTTATCAGGAAGAAAATTTTCAGCAGCTATCATCCAACCAAATCTTCATCTAAAAACTGAGATATAAGTACTGCACTTTTTTATTCACACACTCCATCATTACAAAGGTGAATGATTCTAAATTTTTGAATATTGCAACATATATTCATTGCATTTTATCCATAGACTTTTAATTTAAAATCTTATTTGAAAAGCATTTGAGATAGTTAATTGTTATCCAAGATAATGTTTCCTCCACAATAGTTATTAATCTTACCTGGATTTAGTATAAAGAGCACTGTTGGTATCTTCTTGGCGTCAATAGAATTTATCTGGAATATCTGGTTGCAGGTACTGAACCAGCCTCTTACACATTTTACTCCTGTTGTACACATAAGTAATTTATCAGGGAGTAAAATTTCTACAGATATCTACATTATCATAAGTTATCAGTGCTTCTATTATTACAAAGGAGAAGGGTTTTACATGTATAAATTTTGCAACATTGATTCATTGCATATTACAAATTGATTTTTAGTTTGCAATTGTTATTTGACAGGTTTTGGAGTATTTTAATTCTCTTCCATCCGAATAATTTCATAATAACAATTATGAATCTCACCTGCATTTAGTGTTAGGAGTACTGTTGGCAATTTGTTCAAATCACTGGAACATATCTGGCATATCAGATTAAATACATTCTCTGTAGCAATTAGTTAATTTGGCATTTTACATCTGTGAAAAGAAATTTAACTTATCTGAAAGTTTTTGGGGAGGTGATAACTAGAAATATAATGGTGGGCAGGGAAGAGAGGTTATGCAAATTAATTATAACTATTTAGTTCAAGAGGCTGACACAGTGAAGATCTTTATTTTTTACATTCCATCTTATGTGTTTGAGTGTGTTATTTAATCACTTATTGCTGTAGTGTAGATTATCTGACTCCTCCCTCGCTCCCTAATATTTATAGATGTCACCTGATCCTGGCACTATTTTAACAGCCCACCTGTTTGCTTTGGATGGAGATACACAACAAAGCTCAACACAAATATATGCAATGCTTGATAAATAACCTTTGCATGACCTATGAAAAATGCCGATCCTTAAATTTCGATTCTACGTTTTAATGTGTTTATTCACCTTACTATAAATTTAAAACACTGGTGCGAAACTTGAAGTAGTCCTCTTGTCTTCCACTTTTTTTCTTTAGTGGTTTATGATTCCTCCAAGATTCACCCCTTATTAATAGGTGTGCTATGTAACATGCTCTATTCTAAATGCCTACCTGTTATTAATAGATGCAAAGGACAAACCGTAATCAACTCTACTCTAAATTTATGTGATATAAGATAACTAAACATCTTTTCATTTCATCTTTCAGCTTCATCTCAATCATGCGAAAAAATCATCCAAATACAGCTCAATACCAAATCATAGAAATCATACCAAATATTGCTAAATTTTATTGGTTATAAATAGCACACAATCTGTGGAATGAGTATGTAAACTGAAGTAGAAGGAGTTGTGCAATGAGACTTTCAAATAACAAAAACTCAATTGATGGTGCAAGTTGCAAATAAGTATTCTTTATCATTAGTTGACTTCTCAAACAAACATTGGACAAGAAATGAATAAGCAATTAAGATACAGATTTTTTGGATGCCAGCTACAAAATATTCACTCCCCAACAAACTTCTCAATTGTAAATATTTCAGCAGGGAGATTGTAAGGCTCCTTGAAATGATCAATAACCCATTGTCGTGCATTATAATTTCCCCAGCAGGGGGTAATTCATTACAAGGCTTAGATACACAGATGGACTGAAGACCAAAACTGGCGTCTGTTGCTATAGTAAATTTTATTTGCATATACTGACACATCTATTGCATATACTGACTTATCTATTCAGCAATGAGTAGGTGAAGAAAATTTGCAGAAGGAACTTGCTCAATGTCATTGATGGAATATGTCCATTAATGCAAGATAAATGATTAGTAGTAGCATATGAAGATTTGTATGGTAACCATATGTTAATAAACACTATCCAATACTCCCCTATCTATCAATTGGTAATGTCAAATATGGAAATTTTCCCAGAAACTTTTGGGAAATAAGATTATAGAATGATACTAGAAAGGCGACTGTTTATCAAATATTGCAAAAAGAATTTGTGTATGTTACATATTATGAGAAAAACTAAAATAATATTATTTTATATATGAAATGCATTTTATCAAACAACATATTTTAAAATTGAATTTGTTCTCAAAACTGAACGTTATTTCCCTTTTGTATTCAACCATATGTTAGATAAACTTTGACTGGTCCCCAAGGTGTATCTTATATCCATTATTATGCAGAACCCATAATACTGAACAGACGTCAAGACATAATGAAAAGTGACTGGGTAGAGAAAACATTGATGTTTCCCAACAATGCTTAATTGTGGTAACCAGATAAAAATGAAGTTCCAAATGTGCCACAACTCTTGACAACCAGCCCATTTTTTCTTCATACTTCAACTTTTATTTTTTATAGAATTGATATCATTTTAGTTAGTTACAAAATTAGTGTTGTTCAAAATGCAATACTCAAATAGTTTACTCATAAAATGATTTTAGTTTAATAAATTTCAATTCCAGTATTAGAGATATTACTCTCACTTTGAGCCTAATTAGGCCAATTGATATCCAAATTCGACTAGCAGTTACAGGTAGTCATTGAGTTATGACCACAATTGTTTCCAACAGTCAGTCATAACATGATTAATTTCTAAGTTGTAAAGCTAAAAACACAGTACTATACATATTATCATTATTCCCACACCATTCTCAAACCCCTGG
>JAAFCE010009127.1:25590380-25601786 GCA_013389805.1 Trigoniulus corallinus | reverse complement strand
TTTTTAACTAATCATCTACCACACACCTTCCTCAGCCTCTGGCTGGGTGAGGTCTGTGAATTCCATTCATCCACCCCTAACTGTCATTAACATACCCCATTCACCTCTTACACAATAATGGCCATTTGTACCACCTGTTCCTGGTTGGATTAGCATTGCAGTGTTTCAATTATATAAAATATACAATAATAATGAAAGAAAAGCAGTACAGTGCTAAAAATTTTAAGCTGATGTCTGCATTGATGATCAGCAGAAAGGAGTAGCAGAATTGGCCCTTTAATGCTTGATATCTGATGATAGAGGCCAGGTATCCAGGAGCTAGAGAAGGGTGTGGAAATAATGATAATATGTATAGTACTGTGCATGTAGCTTCCCAAATTACAAAGAAATCATGTTATGACTGGACTGTTGGAAACAATTGTGATCATAACTCAATGACTACCTGTAATTGCTAGTCGAATTTAGATATCAATTGGCATAAATAGGCTCAAAGTGAGAGTAATATCTGAAATACTGGAATTGAAATTTATTAAACTGAAAACATTTTGTGAGTTAACCATTTGAGTATTGCATTTTTAACAACAGTAATTTTGTAACAAATTAAAATGATATAAATTTATTAAAAAATAAAAGTTGAAGTATGAAGAAAGAATGGGCTTGTTGCCAACAGTTGTGGCACATTTAGAACTTCGTTTTTATCTGGTAACCACAGTTAACCTTTTACAATGATGAAACAGCATTCACTTTAAAAATACAGCTTTTTCAAAAAAAAATTTCTTGATAACAAAGTGTTATCTCCATTCATCTCCCTTGATGTAAAATGCATGAAATTCCTGATGCAAAAAACTGTAACAGTTTCATGATGTAAGAAAATAACAAAAGGAATGCTGAATGAAAATCAACAAATAGCAATAGGAATTTCTAGTGATCACCCAACTCAGTACTGCACTGGCCCAACGTTGCTTAACTACAGTGACCAGATTAGAATGGGCAATTTAAACATAGCATGACCATTGACGAACATGACGTCAATTTAAATGCTGTTACTTATTTATTGAATTATTTATTTCTACAATTAAAAAATAATTATAAACGACATGAAGTGCACAGCATTCTTAAATTAAAAATAAGAGACAATGATGATTAAAATTATACAATATTATGCAAATTGCCTACTCTTCGAGGGTTTTCTATCTTATTGTTTGCCATATTTCATCTCTTATTTATTTCTATTGGGAAGATTACTACATGACTCTTCTCCTCCCTATTCACTGTTATATTTCTAGTTATCTTCTTCCCCAGTACCTTTACAAACAGCCCAAAATCATTAAGAGGGTGTAAATTACCAAATTGACTAATCACTATGGAGAATGTATTTAGTCAGATATACAAGTTATATCCCATTTATACCCACAAGATACTAGTAGTACTCTTCATAGTAAATCAAGCTGAGATACATCAGGATTGTGTAGAAAATATGATGTTACATTCGAATAAAATACTACAAACCTTTTCCAATAAGATTGTTATATTGAAGAAATATGGATAACATGCAATGAATAAATGTTGCAATATACACATATGTGGAACATTTCACGTCGGTAATAATAGAGCATGTGATCAAAAAAGTGGAGTACTTATATTTCAGTTTTTGAGATGCAGATTTGGTTTGATGAATGCTGCCAGAAATTCACTCCCTGATAAATAACTTATGTGTACATTAAGAGTAAAGACTGTGAAAAGCTTGTTAAGTACCTGCAATAACACCATTAAAAGATTAGTATGAGCCAAAGCAAACGCCAATATATAACTATGCTCAGTTGGAAAGTAAAACGAAGATAGAAGTGGTGAAGTAAAACTGTTATGTCTTGACTTCGAAAATATATTAAGATTAATGAGCATTCTGTTCTACGTTAAAATCACAAATTCCCTGAAATTGGGAGGAAATAACACTGTAGATTAGACGTTTATTTCATTATTGCACAAATCAATGTTGTGTTTGTTATGATTTTCATAAAATAAATAATTGCTGGGTTTTTCCATTAAACATGCTTCTTTTTCAAACAAAGCACCATAATGCAATGTTGGAAATCAATCTGTGTATATTAACCTTTTACAATAATGAAACTGCATTCACTTTTGGCATACATCTTTCTCATCAAAACAATATCCTGATCCCAAACTGTTATCTCCATTAATCCCTATTGAAGTAAACTGCATGAATTTCCAAATCCAAGAAACTCTAAAAGTTTCATGATGTGAAAAAATAACAATAGAAATGCCAAAAGCTAATCAGCCAATAGAAACAGGAATTCCTAAGTGGTCACCCATTTCAGTACTACCCCAGCCCAATGTTGCTTAACTGCAGTGACTTAACAACAACCTGTGCTTTCAACATGGTATTACCATTGGTAAGCATGACATCGTCACACTGCAATTTGATTGCTGTTTTGCTATTAATTAATTGTGTATTATTATAACTACAAAAACCTTATCAACGACATGAATTGCAAAACTTTCTGATATTTTAAATAAGAGGCAATGATGATTTAAAATAAAGAATGTTATGCAAGTAACCTATGGTTTGCAGAGATTAACTTTTTGTTTTCCACATTTCATCACTTAATTATTGCTATTGTGAAGATTACTACAAGGAACTTCTCCTAGTCATGTTCTGTCATTTTTTTAGTTATCTGCTACCTCAGTAACATACCAAAATGCACATCATCTTTTTATGGGTTTAAGTTGCTAAACTGACTAATGTCAATGGAGAATGCATATAGTCTGATATACCAGTTACATCCCATTGATGCCCACAAGATAATAATAGTACTTTTCATAGTTAATCAAAATGAGATACATTGCTATTGTGTAGAAAATATGATGTTACATAGGAATAAAATACTCCAAACCTTATCCAGTAAGATTTTTAAATAAAAGAACTATTGATAACGTGCAACAAATAAATATTGCAATATTCTCGTATATAGAACCCTTCACCCTTTGTAATGACAGAGTGTGTAAACAAAAAAAATGCAGCATGGATATGTCAGTTTTTGAGATGAAGATTTGGATGAGTGACAGCAGCCAAAAATTCACTTCCTGATAAATAACTAATGTTTACATTGAAAGTAAAGCATGTGAAAAGCTTGTTCAGAACCAGCAATAGAACCATCCCAAGATTAATATGAGACAAATCACATGCCAATATTTTACCATGCTTAGTGGCACATAGGTGTGTAGAAGTAAAACAATTATGTCTTGACTTCAACTATATATGCTGAATGTTGAGAATTCTGTACTATGCAAAATTCACAAATTCACTCACTGATGAGATACTTATTCATACCATTCTCTAAATTTGGAGGAAATAACACTGTTGATTAGACGTTTATTTCATTATTGCACAAATCAATTTTGTGTTTGTTATGATTTTTTTGAAATAATTAATTGCTGTGTTTTTCTATTAAACATCCTTCATTTTCAAACGAAGCACCATTATGCAATGTTGCAAATCGACCTGTGTATTTTAACCTTTTACAATGATGTAACAGCATTCACTTTAGGAAAACAGCTTTCTCATTAAAACAATTTCCAGATCCCAATGTGTTATCTCCATAATTACCCATTGAAGTAAAATGCATGAATTTCGAATTGCAAGAAACTCTCTGTGAAAAAATAGCCAAAGAAATGCCAAAAGCAAATCAGCCAATAGCCCTAGGAATTTTTAAGTCGTCACCTATCTCAGTACTACCCTGGCTTAGTGATTTTTAACTGCAGTGACCAGACAAGAACTGGTGCTTTCAACATGGTATGACCATTGACAAAGAAAATGTCTTCAAACTGCAATTTGATTGCTGTTTTGCAATTAATCTGTTGTGTATTATTACAACTATGAAAACCTTATCAACGACATGATTTGCACAACTTTCTGATATTTTAAAAAGGAAGCAATGATGATTTAAATTATAGCATGTTATGCAAGTAATCTGCTGTTTGTGGATTTTGACTGTTTGTTTTCCACATTTAATCACTTATTTATTGCTATTGCATAAAAGAACTTCTACTCCTCACGAAGTTATATTTCTTGTTATCCAATCCCCCAGCAGCATTCCAGACAGCCCAACATCTTTTCATGGGTTTAAGTTGCCAAATTGACTAATGTCTATGGAGAATGTATTTAGTCAGATATACCAGTTACATCCTATTGATGCCTGCAAGATACTAATATTACTCTTCATAGTAAATCAAAATGAGATACATCCATATTGTGTAGAAAATGTGATGTTACATAGGAATAAAATACACCAATACTTTTCCTAAAAGATTTTTAAATTAAAGAACTATTGATAACATGTAACAAAGAAATGTTGCAATATTCTTATATGTTGAACGCTTAACGTTGGTAATGACAGTGTGTGAACAAAAAAGTTCAGCACTTATATGTCAGTTTTTGTAATACAGATTTGGAATGGTGAAAGCTTACAAAAATTCACTCCTTTATAAATAACTTATGAATGCATTAAGTGTGAAGACTATGAAAATCTGGTTAAGAACATGCAATTATGCCACCCCAAAATATTAGTATTAGCCTATGCTTATGCCAATATATTGTGAGGCTTAGTGGCACAAATGAGGTAAGAATTAAAATTATCATTTCGTGTTGACTTCAACTATGTTTGCATACTAATAAGCATTCTTTACACTGCTGAAATCCAATTAACACACACATAGAGTCCTCATTTGTAAAATACAAGTAAATTGTTAGGAAATAAGATTGTAGATTGGAAGTTTACTTCATTAATGCAAAAATCACTTTTGCGTTTGTAATGAAAATTTTTGCCAGCGTGTAGGGAATTTTGTAGTCCATTCCTGAGCAAAATGACAAGGGATTAGCTTTAATACAATTTTAGATATGGCAAAATATCCTTTTCCATTAATATAAATGGAAAAACACACTTTGTGCATTATTTTCTCTCCTAAACATCCCAGAATTGTAAATTTTGCAAAATTTGGAGAATTAGCCACTCTATGCCTATGCAAAACGGAATTGCTGTGCCTTAAATAGAATTGAGATATTACAAATAATGAAGTTTTTCCATTGAAATCAATAAGAAAACACTGTGTGGTAATTCTACTCCTATACATCATAGAACTGAAATTTTTGCCAAAATGCAGGGAATGTAGTACTCCATGTATGAAAACACACGTTGTGCATTATTTTCTCTACTAAACATCACACAATTGTGACGTTTGCCAAAATTTAGAGAATGTGCTACTCCTTGCCTTTGTTAAATTGCATGGCTGTAGCTTTAATAGAATTTGAGATATGGCAAAAAGATATATGAAGTTTTATATTGAAATCAATAGCAATTTTTTCTCTCCTGTACATCTTACAACTGTAACTTTTCGTCAGAATAAAGGAAATGTGGAACTTCGTTCAATTGCAAAAATGGCGTCGCTGGAGAATAATTAGAAATTTCAGTATAGGAAATCTAACTTTGAGCAGTATTTTCTCCCCCGTACATCATAGAACTGTAAATTTTTGCCAGAATGTAAAGAATGTGGTACTTTTTGCCTATGCAAATGGGCATGGCTGTAGATTTAAAAGAAATTGAGAAATTGCAAGAAAATGACATTTTTCAATGAAATCAATGGGAAAACTCACTTTGTGCGTTATTTACACTCTGATACATCAGAGAACACTAATTTCTTTTCCAAAATGTAGCGAATGTGGCTTTCCATGTGTGAAAACACACTCTGTCCATTATTTTTTTTCCTAAACATCACAGAACTGTAAACTTTTCCCATAATATAGAGAATGTGGTACTCAATTCATTTACAAAAGAAATTGAGAATTGAGATATTTCAAAAAAAGTTTTTTCTTTAAAAATTAATGGGAAAAGAAACATTTTAGCAATTTTAGCATTTTAGAAACATTTAAACATTTTCTTCTATGTAGAGAATGTGGAAAACCAATCATGTTCAAATTGGCATGGCTTTAGCTTTAACTGAAATTAACATTCTTCAAAAAGGAAGATAAAGTTTTTGCATCAAAATCAATGGGAAATCACACTTCACGTGAGTTCTTGCTTCCTATGCATAATAGAGCCATAAATTTTTGCCAGAATGTTGAGAATGTGCTACTCCAAACATGTGCAAATTGGCATGGCTGTAATAATAGCAATTGAGAAATTGCATAAGCAAAATGAAGTTTTTTGTTTAAAATCAATAGGAAATCACACTTCGTGCAATATTTTCTCTCCCATATGTCATACAACTGTGAATTTTTGAGAGAAGGTAGGGAATTTAGTACTCAAATCATGTGCAAAATCACATGACTGAAATTGAGAAACTGAGATATTGCAAAAAGAAAAATTAAATCTCTCTGTTGAAATCAGTGGTTGAACACACTTTGTGGGATATTTTCTCTCCTATAGAAAATAGAACTGTAAATTTTTGACAGATTGTTGGGAATGTGCTACTCCAGTCATGTGCAAGACAGTGTGGCTGTAGCTTTAATAGAAATTGAGATGTAGCAAGTGGAAAAATGAAGAGTTTCCATTGAAATTAATAGGAAAACAATCTTTGTACAATATTTTCTCTCCTTTATAACAGAACTCGAAATTTTTGCAAGAATGTAGGGAATTTGGTACTTCAATCATGTGCAAAATACTATGGCTTTAGCTTTAAACGAAAATGAAAAAAAAGCAAAAGGAAATATGACGTTTTTCATTTGAAATCAATAAGAAAACACACTTTGTGCCTTATATTCCCCTCTGTACATCACAGAACATTAAATTTTTGCCAGAATGTGGGAATGTGGTACTCCAATCATGTGCAAAATAGCACGAGTGTAGCTTTAATATAAATTGAGATATAGGAATAAGAAAAATGAAGTTTTTCCATTAAATACAATAGAAAAAGAAACTCTGTGTGAATTCTCTTTAATGCATGGTAGAACTGTTAATTTACGCGAGAATGTGGGAATGTGGTGCTTGACTCATGTGCAAAACGGCATAGCTTTAGCTTTAATAGGAATTTAGACATTGAAAAGAAAAAAATGAAGTTTTTCGAGTGAAATTTATGGGTGAACATACTTTATGCGATATTTTCTTTCCCACACATAATAGAACCATACATTTTTCCAGAATTTTGGGAATGTGGTACTCCAATTATGTGCAAAACAGAATGGCTGTATCTTTAATAGAAATTGAGATATAGCAAAAGAAAAAATGAAGTTTTTCCATTGAATAGATTAAGATAAGGCACTTTGTGCAATATCTTCTCTCCTTTATAAAGAAGAACTGCAAATTTTTTAATATAATGTAGGGAATATGGTACTCCAATGATGTAACTAATAGCTTGGCTGTATCTTAAATAGAAATTAAGATAAAGGAAACCCCTTTAAAGGTTAGAAATTAAGATATAGGATAACCCCTAGGGGGTTAATTTCTCTCTTCAACATGATAGAATTGTAAATTTTTGCAAGAGTGTAGAGAATGTAGCGCTCTATATATTTTAAAAATGGCATGGCTGTAGATTAAAAGAAAATTGAGATTTAGAAAAAAGGAAAATTAAGTTTTTCCTTTGAAACCAATCAGAAAACAGACTATTTTTCCTTAATGGTAGGAATGTGGTAGTCCAATTACGTAAAGAATGGCATGGCTGTAACTTTAATAGAAATTCAGTAATGCCTAAAAAAAATGGAGTTTTTGCATTCAAATCAATGGGAAAACACACTTTGTGCGTTTTCTCTCCTATACATGATAGAACTGTAAATTTAGCCAGAATGTCAAGAATGTGGTACTCCAGTTATGTGCAAAACGGCATGCCTGTAGCTTTAATAGAATTTGAGATATTGCAATAAGGAAATTAAGTATTTTCATAAAAATCTATAGGAAAACACATTTTGTGCAATATATTCTTTCCTATACATAACAGGACCATAATTTTTTCAAGAATGTAGGGAATGTAGTACTCCAATCATGTGCAAAACAGCATTGCCATAGCTTTAATGGAAATTTCTATATAGGAAAAAGAAAAATGAATTTTATCCATTGAAATCAACAGGAAAACACACTTTGTGCAATATTTGCTGTCCTATACGTCATACAACTGTAAATTTAAGCCAGAATGTAAGGAATATGACACTCCACTTGTTTGCAGAATGGCATGGCTGTATCTTTAATGGATATTAAGATATAAAAAAACAAGAACTTTTCTATTGAAATCAATTAAAAACCCACTTTGTGCGTCTAATTCTCTCATATGTATGGTAGCACAGTAAATTTTATCAAGTGTGTAGAAAATGTGGCACGCCAATCATGAGCACAATGGCATGGTTGTAGATTTAACAGGAAAATAAGATATAGGAAATAGTAAAATGAAGTTTTTTTTCATTGAAATCAATGAGAAACACACGTTGTGCAAGTATTTCTTTTCTATAAATAATGGAACCATAAATATTTGCCAGCATGTTGGGAATGCAGTACTCCAATCATGTGCAAAGTGGGATGGCTGTAGGTTTAATAGAAATGGAGATATAACAAAAATGAAAAATGGAGTTTTTTCATAGAAATCAATGGGAAAACACTTTGTGCGATTTTTCTTTTCTTTGCATAATGGAACCACAACTTTTTGCCAGATTTTTGGGATTGTATTACTCCAAACATTTGCAAAATAGCATGTCTGCAGCTGTAATAGAAATTGAGATATAGCAAAAAAATTAAGTTTTTCCTTTGAAATCAATAAAAAATATACTTTGTGCAATATTTTCTTTATTATAAATTAAAGGACCATAAATTGTTGCCAGAGTGTTGTTAGTGTGGTACTCCAATGATGCGCACCACGGCATGCCTGTAGATTAAATAGAGAATAATATATCGTAAAAAAGGAAAATGGAGTTTTTTAATTGAAATCAATGAGAATCACACTTTGTGCGAATTTTCCCCTATACATAATAGAACTGTAAATTTTTAACAGAATTTATGGAATGCAGAACTCCAATCATGTGCAAAACGGCATGGCTGTAACTTTAATGGAAATTGAGATATACTTAATAGAAAAGTGAGATTTTTCATTGGAAATCAATGCAAAAACACACTTTGGGCAATACTTTCTTTCATAAACTTAATAGAATCATAAATTTTTGCCAAAAAGTTATGAATCTGGTTCTCCTAACCTGTGCAAAACGTCATGGCTTCAGCTTTAATAGAAATTGAGATTTAGCAAAAAGAAACATGGAGTTTTTACACTTAAATCCATAGAAAATCACACTTTGTGTGATTATTTCTTTCCTATACATAAAAAAATCTTTAATCAAGAATGTTTGGAATGTGATACTAACATCATGTGCAAAGTGGCCTGCATGTAGCTTTAATAGAAATTGAGATAGAGCAAAAAATGAAGCTTTTCCATTGAAATCAATTGAAAATGCAATTTGTGCATTTTGTCTTCTATACATGATAGAAATGCAAATTTTGGCCAGAATGTAGGGAATGTGGTACTCCAATCATGTTCAAAACGGCAGGGCTGAGGCTTTAATAGAAATTCAGATATAGCATGAAAGAAAAATGGAGTTTTTACATTTAAATCAATAGGAAAACACACTTTGTGCAATATTTTCTCTCCAATAAAACATAGAACTGTAAATTTTTGTGAGAATATAGGCAATAGGGCACTCCAATCATGTGCAACACAATATGGCTCTAGCTTTAATAGTAATTGAGATGTAGTGATAAGAAAAATTGTTTTTAAATTCAAATCGATGCGAAAACACTTTGCATGATATTTTCTCTTGTATGCAACATAGAAGACTAAATTTTAGATAGAATGTAGGGAATGAGATACTCCAATCATGTGGAAAACGGCATGCCTGTAGCTTTAATAGACATTAGGATAGAACAAAAGGAAAAGTGGTTTTTACACTTTGTGTGATATGTAATCTCCAATACAACATAGAACTGTAAATTTTTGTGAGAATGTATGGAATGAGGTACTCCAATCAAGTGCAATACATCATGGCTGTAGGTGGAATAGAAATTGAGATAGAAGAAAAAGAAAAATGGAGTTTTTACATTTAAATCAATGGCAAAACTCACTTTGTGCGATATTCGTTTTCCTACACATAATAGAATCATAACTTTTATCCAGAGTGTTGGAAATGTGGTACTCCAATCATGTGCAATATGGTATGACTGTAGCTTTACTAGAAATTGGGATATAGCGAGAAGAAAAATGCAGTTTTTACATTAAAATTAATGGGAAAACGCACCTTGTGTGATATTTTCTCTCCTATTCAACTTAGAACTATAAATTTGTTTGAGAATGTAGGGAATGAGGTACTCCAGTCATGCGCAAATCAGCATGGCTGTAGCTTTAATAGAAGTTGAGGTATAGCAGAAAGAAAAATGGAGTTGTTAAATTAATATCAATGGAAAACACACTTTGTGCTTTATTTTCTCTCCTATACAACGTAGAACTGTAATTTTTTGCAAGAATGTAGGGAATTGGGTACTTCAAAAATTTACAAAATGGCATGTCTGTTGCTTTAATAGAAATTGAGTTATAGCAGAAAGAATAATGCAGCTTTTACATTCAAATCAATAAGAAAACACCCTTTTTGCGATATTTTTTTTCTATACATAATAGAATGACATCTTTTATCCAGAATGCAGGGAATGTGGTACTTCTATCATGTGCAAGATGGGCTGTCATGGCTGTCATGGCTATAGCTTTGATAGTAATTAAGATATTGCACAATAAAAAATGGAGTTTTTACTTTGAAATCATTGGGAAATCACACTTTTAGCGATATTTTCTCTCCTATACAAAATTGACCAGCAAATTTTTGTGAGAATGCAGTGAATGAGGTACTCCAATCATGTGCAATATGGCGTCACTGTAGCTTTAAAAGACATTGAGATATAGCAAAAAGAAAAATTTAGCTTTTACATGGAAATCAATGGGAAAAGACACTGTGTGATATATTTTTTTCCTATACAACAAAGAACTGTAAATTTTTGCAGGAATGTATTTATTTATTATTATTTATTCTGACACGTACATAGTACACTCAGAACACAAAACAAAAGGAAATATAATTAAACTCATTGTACAAGAAGATACATGAAAGGAGCTTGTTGAAAATGAATGTAGCATTTCCTGCATTTAAATAAAGAACAATAAAAAATTTCAGATCAAATAGTATAGGGGAATTCATTCCAAAGAACATAACATTAAATTGGAAAGTAAGACATCCTTGGATCAGCCCAATGCAACCAACACTCAAAATGGTATATAGAAGGAGCCCTGACAGAGATCTCAAATGATAAATCAATGGAAATATGATGAAATGGATGGATGTAGTTCCACAAACTGGAGGCCAGTTCAAGGATGCAGAAC
>JAAFCE010009127.1:25512249-25525499 GCA_013389805.1 Trigoniulus corallinus | reverse complement strand
AGGATATAATAAGAATTTTGTCATGATTTATCTTTAAATTATTTAATGTGATCAAGTTCTCCACCTGGCACAGAGACTGATTTAAGGTAACTGCTGAATTTGCATCATTGAGGAGCTGAGAAAGTTTCAAAATATCAGCAAATGCTAGGTGGCATACCTCCTTTGAAAAATAAAAATTAAGGTCATTCATGAAGACATTGAATAAAAAAGTACTTATGGAGCTGCCTTAAGGAAGGCCCACACTTTGGACATAATATTTGCTGCTTGTGAAAGAACCCACACAAATTAAATTCTGTCTGTGCCCAAATAGATACCCAGAGGTCAAAGTGATATCCCAGCAATACCATAATAAGATAACTTCTGCAATAATAAAACAATTAGGACTTGATCAAAGGCGTTAGATAAGTTGAGATAAATTCTATCTACCTGGCGTCATTGTGTAAAGACCTTAGTGATTTTATCAAGATGGGTCATCAAGTTAGTTTCAGTTTAGAACCTTTGCAGAACCCATGTTGGTCACTGCTTATAAAAAGAGGAGTTACAGATAGCCATTTTGGACACAATAATATGCTCCAAATCTTGGCAAAAGGAGATAATAGGGATAATGGTCAATAGCTGGCAGTATCATTGTGAGGGCCCTTTTTGAATATGGGCAGAGAGAACCTCTTGTGGGGAATTAGCCTCAATGTCCAGGGCCTTACCACCACCAGGTAGATGTAAGGGGTACTGGTGACCTGAAGATAGTGAGTCAGGAAACTGCCTTAGCATGTGTTCATAATGTGTAATGAATGTATTGTCTACTTTGAGTGGATCTGACACGAAATTATTATTCTGTAGTAGGGTCATCCCTGAATTATTTCTGCTTGTCAGACATTTATACCTTGTCCAAAATTGCTGAGGAGAGTTCATTAAATAGAGTAGGTTTTTGAGATATCTTTGCCTTGACTCAATCAGTAGAAGTTTATCCTTAGATCTTACCACTGAGAATCATTGAAACAAAGCTACTGAAGGTCACCTTATTTTGAGGCTGAACAGCCTTTCTTGAATTTTATGAGCCTAATGAGCTCAGCACTAAACCAATATGGAAAGCTGGCATATTTTCTGGGGTATCAAATTTTCTTTGGAATTCAAATGTCCAGTGCAGTCTTCCAGACCCTAAAGAACCCATCCATGCCAAAAGTAGGGTCTTGACTAGAGAGTATGTTAGCCCAGTTTGCATCTGCCAATTCATGATATAGGTGCATATAATATCCTCCTTATACCAATTATAGCCTGATTTGCTGTCTAGCCTGGGATTACAACTTTGTGTCTCTCGTCCCCAGTGAAGAGTTAACAACAGTGCTAGAATTTATGGGTCAAGTATCTATAAAGGAGATGGGACCTCATGCAAGGAACTATGTAGATCCATAATGACAAGATCCAATAGCCATTGTTTAAAATTCTGAATCCAACTCCTTTGTGATAATTTTGTGAAAGGGGTAAGGGCCTTGAGGGACCTTCCATTTGAAGCATGAGAATCACTATAACAGCTGGGAATTGCTGCCTACCAGTTGATGTGAGAGACATGAAAGTCCCCCAACACTATGACTGGGAAAGTGCCAGCTAATTTTGTGGTTAAGGTATCCAATATTAAAAAAATTCCACTAAAGAGAGAGGAGAAGAAAGGTAGCAAGCCATCAATGTTAGATAATTTACCCACAGAAGCTTGATAGAGATAGCCAACACACAGTCTGGAATGCATAAGCTTGTGATAACTACACATCCATCCCCAATGTAGATCGATTTACTTCTACCAGCAAGCCCCCACCAAAAAAGAACTTAACGTTGTCCTGGTGAAAGACTTGATAGCATGGTGGAAAAAACATGTACAAACATATCTCCTCAGACAACCTGGACTCAGATAGTACTATGACGTTAGAATCTGTAAGGGAAATGTTAGCCAGAAATGTGTCGCTCTTTGTTCATAAGCAACATACATTCTGATAATAGAACTTTAACAAAGGGAGAGGCATCAAGAAGGAGCAGTTGAGGGGTTTCCATCTCACCCCCTTGACTCTGTCGCCTCTTTGTGTCACCTGTGCAATTTTAGGTTGAGTTCATCACTACCTTTTCCTTAATCATGGACTGTGTCAACAAACTTCTTGACAATAGAATAAGTTGGCCATAGATCTTCAGAGATTATGGTATCAGAATCAGGGCCAACATAGTTTATCAAAAATGAAGAGTAAGTGTTGTATTTTGTATTGAGCTGGGCAATTTTCTCTGGACAACCTTGCCTTAGCTCACTAAGACAGTTGGATATGTCCTGGCAGGTAGCGGTTTGCTTCAGTCTTGTTATAATAATCCTGGAAGATGGCACTTTAGATAAGCCCTGTAGGGTTGCAAAATTCCTTATGCTTTATAAAGGTGGAGTGGCAGACCTCCTTGGCCTCCTCTGGGAACGATCATTGGGACCAGGAGGTCCAGGGGATGCTAATACAGGCGTCATTGGGGCCCAACTTTACAAATCAAAAACTGTTTCCCTCCAGACAATGGGGGAGCATTTCCTTCTACAGTCTGATAATCCTTGGACCTGTGAACGTCCATCCCACTGTTTATGACCACTTCAGCAAATGAACGCCGAGGTTTCTGAGGTCCCACTGATGGGGTGAAAGATCTTCTGAAGTCTGTTAGCTCAAAACGTAAGTGCTTTAATTTTGACACAATAGAGTTATTGGATACCAGGTATTCTCTGAACACCTGGGTGAGTTCCAGTAAAGGGGCTAAACTCACAAAAATGAGAAAGGATTCAAAATCAGGAGAAATTTGGGACTTGCAAAGTGGTGGGTTTACAAAACTTATTACAGGCTGGATTGGCTGCACTGGTGTATTCTCTCCACGTTAAGACAGACAACTCCTGCATTTGAACTTAGGTGCCAGAAAGGGGGAACCCAAGGATGTCACATTGATACAATCAATTTCCATCTTCTGTGCACATAATGAACATATTTAAGCTGCACTCCATGGATGAATATCTATCCCACAGGTGAGACAGACGCCCTTTGGTGTCATGAGCCAACACGAGGACACACCCACCATTTTTGGCTAACTGAATGTCTTGCCTTATTAAGAGGAACTGTAATACCATAACTGCTTGCTACAGAACATTATGGGAACAGGCTCACCAATGGCGCTGTGGTAACTACCAACATTGGCATAAGGTAACAGATAGATTTTTGTAATCATCAAAATTTCCTAAACTTATTCAACCAGCAGCCAAACCACAAAGGAAAGAAGCCTTGGATGTTAGCCAACAATGGATAAACACACAAAACCCACAATTACTTATTAAGACTTCAATAACTGAGATATTGTGACTCATCATAGAACTGTAAATTTTTGCCAGAATGTAGGAAATGTGGTGTTTCAATCATGTGCAAAATCGCATACCTGTAGCTTTAATAGAAATTGAGATACAGAAAAGAAAAATGAAGGTTTTCCATTCAAATCAATGGGAAAACACACATTGTGAGATTTCTCTCCTATACATGATAGAACTATAATTTTTCGCCAGAATGTAGGCAATGTGGTATTCCAATCATGGGCAAAAAGGCATGGCTGCAGACAAATAGAACTTGAGATATGATGAAAAGAAAAATAGAGTATTTCTATTGAAATCATTGGGAAATCACACTTTGTGTGATATTTCCTCTCCTATATATCATAAAACTGTAAATTTTTTCCAGAACGTAGGCAATGTGGTACTCCAATCATTTGCAAAATGGCATGGCTGTATCTTTAATAGAAATTCAAATATAGCAAAAAGAAAAATGAAGATTTTCCATTGAAAACACAGAAAAAATGCAGCTTTAAAAGCCATAGCTTTAATAAAAATTGAGATATTGCAAAAAGAAAAATGAAGTTTTTCCATTGAAATTAATGCAAAAACACCCTCTGTGCATTTTCTCTCCTATTCATGATAGTGTAGTGAGATGCATATGTCATGCAACGTCACAGCATGTGTATGCAACTTCACTGTATCTCACGCTTAATGATGCAGCTTCACTGCTTCTCATTTCCTTCTTATATTAAAATTTTATATTTTTAGAATCCAAACACATGATTGAAAACTTTCAATTTTTGATTTTAAATTATTCTCACCTGAAATTAGTTGTTCGCCATTCTAAATGCTATTCAGACCTGTTTGTGAGTTGCTCTTTTATATTTGGATATTACTACTATTCGGATTGTCTAATTTCAATCATCTCATCACTATAGTTCATAATCATCATCATCACATCCTTCTCCACCAGATGCAGGGTCGGGACGGTCATTACCTCAACTGGTTCCCTCTCATCTTCTCCACAATGTCTCCCACCCTCAGGCTACCTCTTATGTAATTGTTTCTAATTCTGTCTGATCGCGTCACCCCACTCATGTAGTGCAGCATTTGCATCTTGGCCACTTGCATTTGCCGTTCATGGTTCTTCCTACCTGCCCAACACTCTGATCCATACAGCATAGCTGGCCTAACGATGGTTTTGTAGACCTTACCCTTTAACTTTATTGGGTCCCAGCGGTCACACAGCACCACACTTGCCAGCCTCCATTTCAGCCACCCTGTATTAATTCTATGGGTCACATCTGAATCTATTTCCCCATTGCTCTGGAAAACTGATGCTACATACCTAAACTTTTGAACCACTGGAATCATGTCTCCCCCACAGTGAAGCTCACCCCCTTGTCCCTGGTTAGTAAAATTGAAAGCTAGGTACTCAGTCTTCTTCATGTTCACCTTGAGACCCCCACTTTCCACTTCTGTCTTTATGTCCTGTAGGCCCTTTTGTGCATCCTCTTTGGACCCTTCTAGCCATCCCACATCATCAGCAAATACCCGGCACTGAGGAGCCTATTTCCCTACTCCCATCAGCAGCTCATCCATTACTAGTCTTTAGATATGGGCTAATTGCTGACCCTTGATGCACCCCAACCAGCACGTTGAAACCTGCTGATTCCCCATGCTGTCCTCACCCTAGTGATGAACCATCATACATATCCTGCAGTATCCTAATAAGGCCCTCATCAACCCCTTTCTTCCTTAAAACACTCCACAGTACCTGTCTAGGGACACTATCATAGGCCTTCTCCAGGTCAACAAATACTGCATGGAGGCCCTTCTTTGCTACTCTATGCTTCTCTATTATCTGCATGAGAATAAAGATTGGTTCCATGGTGGACCTACCAGGCATAAATCCAAATTGGTTTCCCTATACCCCAGTTTGCTCTCTGAGGTGACACTCTATGGCTCACTCCCACAGCTTCATAGATTGGCTCATTAGCTTAATGCCTCTACAGTTTCCACAGTCTTGGGCATCCCCCTTGCCCTTGAACAATTGAATAATCCAACTCTCTTGCCATGCAGATGGCACCCTATCACCTTTTGCTAACTTAGTGAAAAGCTTCCCAAGCCATGCAATGTCTATGGTCCCTAACGTGTGCCAAAGCCAAACATTGATGGGGAACTTATCTTGGCCTACTGCTTTGGACCTTACATTTTGGGAAGGGTTCTGATGATTTCAGCCTCACTCACCTTCTCCACTGCCTGAGGAATTTTTTCTTTTGTAGTTTGCTGTGGCTGTTACACTGGTGACAGTATTTAAGAGGCTGTGGTAGTATTCTTCCCACCTTTTGATCACCTCTGTTGGTTGGAACACAAACCCACTATCGCTGTACTTGACAGTTATAGCCCTGGTAACGTCCTTACTCATTTTATCCCTGGTTTTAGCCAGTCTAAAAACTGCTTTCTCTCCTTCCCTTGTCCCCAATTTTTCATATAGTGCTTCATACTTCTGATACTTGGCCAGAGCAATGGTCCTTCTGGCATATTTCTTTGCCTGAACATAGTTTATCTTTGAAACACAGTCCCCTACTTCCCTCTAACCATGAAAAGCCACATTCTTTAGTGTGATTGCAGCTTCCACCTCCTCATTCCACCACCATGACTGCCTACCCTCCTAAGATCCTTCTACTCTACCTCTGTTTAGGAGAACCTCACCACACCTCCTAATCTTCCTAGCAACCCTGTCTCACATGGCATTGGCTGACCCAAGCCATTCCTAATCAACCTGGCTAAGAACATCTTGCTGGAATTCATCTGCCTTGGTTCACAACTTCCACCTTAAATTTCTGATTCTCCCTTCCAAATATATATCCTAACTGTCCCCTTCATTAGTAATTCTATCATGAGTGGCTTATGGCCCCTCTCATTCTGGAAATCCTCACTAGGTAATGCCCAGCAGTCCCAGATCTCTGCCCTGTGTTGCTTCCTAACCATGAAAACGTTTATCTGGGGCCTTTCCTGTGGTGACTGAAAAGTGATTAGGTGCTTTCCCTCCTTTTGAACCATTTATTAGCCAATGCAAGGCCATGCACTCTAGCCTTTTTCAAGGACCTTCTGCCCCTCCAGCTTAGTCATCCCATACCCACAACCCCCATGTACCTCCTCATATCCCACACCATCATTACCCAAATGGGCATTAAAGTCACCACCAATAATCAGTCGCTCATTCCCCTTGCCCTGTCTTATTGTGCTTTCTACTGAGTGTACCATCTCATTAAAATCATTCCAAAAAGCTGTTTTTATGGTATCAGATTTTGCCTGTTTGGGGGCATATGCACTTATGAGGTGGAGCCCAATACTCTGCCAGACTACAGAAACTAACATTTACCTACTATTAATTCTCCTCACTGAAGTGACCCGCTGAAGCAGTTCACTGCTTAATGCAATACCCACCACATATTGTCCCTCTTTGCTACCTGTGTAGATGAGTTTGTATCCCTCCCCAGGGCCTGTGACCTATTACTCTTCCAAGTTGTTTTCTGAAGGAATGCAACACTGACCCTCCTATGCTTCAAAATTGTAAATGGCTCTCCAGTCTTCCATGAGAGGGTTCCCACATTCCCCATCCCTAGTCTAAGTCTAGCCTCCCTAATTGGTGCCACAGCTCTGACTAGGGGCACCCCAGTCAGACGTCCTGAGACCACATTGATAGTAGCAGGGCAACCTGTAAGGGGGTGCCGTCCAACCTCACAGGAGACAATCATTAATGAAGTCACCATTGCCAAGTGAGTGGAGGTCTCACATACACCTGGCAGTCCACCTTTACCACTTAAAACTTACCCCAAAAATACCCAACAAGACATATAAGCCTATTCATAAACAATAAATCAAAGCATATGTATAAACAGTAAATAAAAAATAAAGGATTACTAAAATATACAAAGAAAAATAAGTAAACAGCTGCAAGAAAGTGGGCGCCCAGCTCCACCTAGCACAGTGTCAGTCTGAAAAGACGACACCTGTGCTGCAGTGAAGCACGAAGGGAAAGCAAAAAGCAGCATGGGGTAGGCTTAGATTGCTGACCCCATGCTAAGCTCTTCACACTATTCAAGGGGGCCCAAAAACTGCAGCCCTACCATGTTACTGGAAGCCTGGTTGGTTGCTTTGAAAAAGGTGTTTAGTATCCTTTGAATTTTCTTCAAAACACCAAATTCAAATTAAAAATTCCTGCTCACAGAAAACATCACAGCCAAGCAGATCCATTACATCACTTTAGTCATGGAAGTTAATTAATAAAATCTTCACAACCAATAAAAACCTTTTTATTCTCCAAACTTTTATATACTACAACTTTTTAGTTCATTCAAATTTATGTAGTAAGGTTGAACAAACTGTGGTGGAACTTGGGTCTCTTGTCCACCACAAATTGGTGACCCAGACATGATAGAAGATGTGATAGGTGATGTGATATGAAAGATACATATTAAGAAGTCTGCAAGATAAAAAGATGCTACATTTATATTATGTGGATATATGAAATAAGTGAACTACAAGTTTAAGCCACATCCATAACTTCATTTATTTAAGAAGATGAATATTCAGTGCACCTAGTGTTAATTAATTCTGCACTAGGTGATATTTTCAACGTCAACAGAGTTTTTATTTTTCTTCCTGATGGACGAAAGGATCAATCCAAATTATTTTTCAGTCAACTAAATATAGCTGCCAGTCCCTAACTATAAATAATAATTAAAAAACTCTGAAGAGATCATAGAATCTGTCATGCCATCTCATAGTGATGGATTGGCAGGAAGTGATGAACATTCTCTCAACACTGCCTATCACTCTCTAAAGATGCTATAACTTCCAGTATTTTGAACACACAATCCGGAATTGTGGTTCACCATAATAGAGTATAGGTTTAGAGTATACCAGATCCGACCTGATGCCCAGAAGTTAGATCTTACCATAGATCCACTACTACCAGTAGTTGTTAGTGATGTGAGGGATTAAATATTAAATTCCCCCAAGCAGATGCTTATGAGATCCCTAAGGCTGCCATCACAAAGAAAATTCCCTGTTGCAACAATAGAAGTTGCCTGAACTATTAAACGATATTCAGCTAGGGGATAGGAAGCCATCCCAGTTGCTGAGACAGATGCAGCAACTCGCTAGGGATATTTCTCCATCCTCTGGAAATGCTTCTATTATACAAGAACTGTTTGTCAATTGAGGGTAATTTTATCTACAGCTGACCCTGGTACCTCAGAGGAGAAGTTAGCCAAAATGGCCAACAAAATCGCTGTGGTGCTTGATCCAACTGTTCAATGTGTTAATGCAGTTGCAGCTGTTCAGAGTAACATGTTTAAACAGGCGCCCTTGAATTTGGGCTTCACTAGGTCAGAACAACTTGTAAGTCAGCCAAGGCCATTAGAGGAAAAACTAAAAAAAATTAGCAGTTCAGATTAGAGATTTGACCAGACTGGTAAATTCACTCTGCATATCATTACATGTTGCAGATCGTGTTCAGCACAGTTTTTCATGCAGGCAGTCTAAGTCTCAACATCAATGCCTACCTGAACAAGATAACAACACCAGGGACCTGTGACCAGGGAAACAAGGACACCCCTCAATCTTAGAGTTGAGGAGTGATGGCACTATCATCCCCAGTCATTTATTTTTTGTATATGACTGATCAACTCACCAACGTTTTCTACTAGATATGGGGCAGAAATCAGTATTGTTCCAAAGTCAAAAATTGACCCTATACCGCTTAAACCCCACTCTTTTCAATTGTTTGCCTCAAATCAGTCGCCTTTAAGTATCTATGGGACACAATGCCTGCATATTGATCTTGGCTTACATTGGTCTTTTTTGTGGAATTTTGTTGTTTTGGACGTGTGGCATGTCATCATCGGTTCAGATTCTTGGCAAATTTTAGCCTTGTCATTGACGTTGGCTGCCTGATCTTATGTGACCAGATCACTGGTTTGGAACTCTGTGCAATCAGGGTGCGTCATACTTTTCAACACCATCGGCTGCCATCTATTGCACCAGGAGTAGACACACCTATCACATCCTTATTAAAGGAATTCAAGGACATTACTATACTGAGGCCTGCTGCACATTATATCCCACACAATGTATTTCATCACATTGTGACAACTTCTGGCACCCCTTGTGATCCACTTGTGAGGCGCCTAGAACCAGCATGATCGAATGTAGCAAAAGAAGAGTTTCAGACACTGCTTAAAGCTAGCTACATTTAACCTTCTGCTAGCCCATGGTCTAGTCCTTTACACATAATCCCCAAAAAGAGTTTATGGAGGATCATCTGAGATTTCTGGGCACTGAATGCTTGAACCATTCTGGATCGGTATCCATGGTGACACATAATGGAATTTTATTCCAAACTCCATGGAGCTCACGTTTTTTTCAAAATTGGACCTCACTAAAGCTTACCGCCAGATCCCTATCATGCCTAAGGACGTTCCAAAAATGACAGTCTTAAAACATTTGGCTTTGTTTGAGTACATTCACATGCCTTTCGGTTTACAGAATGCTGCTCAAACATTATAAAGGTACAAGGACATGGTTCTCAGAGATCTTCCTTTTGTCTATACTTACATCGATGACATTCTTATCTGTAGTGAGGATGACAAGCACCAAGTGCCACATTTGCATCAACCATTCAAACGTCTCCAAAATTTAGGGTTAATTATAAATCTCTCTAAATGTAAATTTGAAAAATCTTCTATCTGCTTTTTAGGCCACAGGATTACCCATCAATGGATTAGCCCTCTCCCACAACAAGTTTCCATAATAAGAGATTCTCCTTGACCTGAATTGAAATGCTTATTTTGTTGTTTCTTAGGTTTCATAAATTTCTTTCACCGTTTCATGCCACATGATGCTACAATACTGCCTTAATAGCCAAGTTCACTACCGATATCCATCACATTCATGGAACAGGTAACTAGGTAGCTGATACGCTTTCTTGAACCTCTATCCATGTCTTGAGTGGAACTTCAAACACTGCAACTTCAATCTGCACAAAACTCTGATCCTGATTTTGCAATACTGTTGGATTATACTCAATCTCTCTTTATTCAATGCAGTCCTATTCCTGATTTGGATATTCGGTTGTACTGCGACGGCTCCTGTTCAAAACCGTGTCAAATTGTTCCATTTTTACTTCATCAACTGACTTTTCATGAATTTAATGAGACAGAACATCTGGTTATTGCAGCAATTCGAAGACTGATAACTCAACAATATGTGTCGCCTTTAATACACAAAGATGTCATGAAGTGATTGTATAGCGTCCCAGAGAAGCAAGAATAATCTCATGTTTCTTAGCCAGTTGGCATATGATCTCTGACATTTGCTCGCTTCGAAGAAATCCACATTGATCTTGTGGGTCCACTTCCTCCATCAAATAGTAATCATTATCTCCTGACGTGTATTGGCCGTTTTACTCTTTGGCCAGAGACTATCCAGTATCTGCTGCATTAGTAAATCACTGGATTGTTCATTTTGTGGTACCATCCACAATCACCATGGACTGTGGAGCCCAGCTGCAACTTCTTAGTTGCAGCTATTACTAAGCTGATACTGCAACTTTATAGTTTATTCAAATTTAAGGAGTCAGTTGAAGAAACCATGGTGGAACTTGGCCAGAATGCAGGGAATGTGGCACTCCAATCATTTTCCAAACGACATGGCTGTAGCTTTAATAGAAATTAGGATATAGCAATAAAGAAAAATGAAGTATTTCCATAGAAATCAATGCAAAGGCACAATGTGCGTTTTTTCCAATGCTCATATAGCAGTAAATGTTTGAAAGTATATAGGGGATGTGGAACTCCAATCATGTGCAAAGTGGGATTGCTGGAGTTTTAATAGAAATTCACATATAGCAAAAAGAAAAATGGAGTTTTTCGATTGAAATCAATAAGAAATTTGCGATATTTTCTCTCTTATACATCAGAGATATAAATTTTGGCCAGAATGAAGCGAATGTGATACTCCAATCATTTGCAAAATGGCATGGCTGCAGCTTTAAAAGAAATTGAGGCATACCAAAAAAGAAAAATGGAGTTTGACATTCAAATCAATGGGAAAACCCACTTTGTGCAATACATTCTCTCCTATACATCACAGAACTGCAAATTTTTGCCAGAATGTAGAGAATGTAATTCTCCAATCATGTGCATAATGGCTTGGCTCTACATTTAATAGAAATTGAGATATTGTAAACAGAAAAATGAACTGCTTCATTAAAATAAAAAAAAATACACATTGTGCGATATTTTCTCTCCTATACAAAACAGAACTGTCAATTCTTTCCAGAATGGTGGGAATGTTGTTCTCCAATTGTGTGAAAAACGGGGGAGCAGTGAGTTGCATTTGACACACAAGTTCTCATCAGATCATTGAAGTTAAGCAACGCAAGCCCAGTTAGTACTGACATGGGTGGTCGTTTGGGAAAGCTGGGTACTGCTAATACCCAATAATCGTTGCATTAGTGTAGTGTCTGTGCAGAAAATGCATTAGAACTATGCAGTGGACGGGTCTCTAATGACCTTGTAGTTGATGGGACCTTAAACTCCAACAAACAATGTGTAAGGCGGCTTGGCTGTAGAGTCAATCAAAACTGAGATATAGTAAAAAGAAAATAAAGTTTTTCTATTAAAATAATTCATCACACTCACTTTGTGCGATATTTTCTCTCCTACACGTAATAGAACTGCAAAATTTTTCCAGAATGTAGGGAATGTAGTACTCTAGTAATGTGCAAAACTGCGATATTTTATCTCCTATAAATCATTAACTGTAAATATTTGCCACAATGTAGGATATCTGGTACTTTATTCATAGGCAAAACATCATGGGTGTAGCTTTAATAGAAATTGAGATATTGCAAAAGGAAAAATGAAATTTTTCCATTAAAATCATTTGGGAAAACAAACTTTCTGTGAAATTTTCTCTCCTATATGCAATAGTCCCATAAATTTTTTCGGAATGTTAGCAATATGGTACTCCAATCATGTGCAATATAGGAAGGCTGTAGCTTTAATAGAAATTTATATATTACAAAATTGAAAAATGAAGACTTTTCCATTGAACTCAATGTAATAACTCACTATATGTAATGCTTTCTCTCCTACACATGAAAGAACTGTAAATTTTTTTCTAATATATAGGGAATGTGGTAAACCAATCATGTGCAAAATGGCATGCATGTAGCTTTAATAGTAATTGAGATATAGCAAAAATGCAAAATGAAGGTTGTGCGTTTTCTTTCCTATACATGTTAGAACTGTAAATTTTGGCTGAAATGTCTAGAATGTGGTAATCAAATTACCTGCAAAATAGTATGCCTGTAGCTTTAATAGAATTTGAAATATTTGAATAAAAAAATATGACGTATTTGCATTGAAATCAATAAAAAATCACTCTTTGTGTAGAGCATTCTTTCCTATACATAATAGTACCATAAATTTTTTCCAGAATGTTGGGAACGAGTTACTTCAATCATATGCAAAACGGCATAGCTGTAGCTGTAATTGAAATTGACTTATAGCAATAAGAAAAATAAAGTTTTTTTAAAGAATTTAATAGGAAAACACACTTTATTCGTTTTCTCACCAATACATGATAGAAGTGGAAATGCAGGGAAAATGGCATTCCAATCACTTGCAAAATGGAATAGCTGTAGCTTTAATAGAAATTAGGATATACAAAAAAGAAAAATAACGTTTTTGAATTGAAATCAAAAGAAGAACACAATTTGTGCATTATTTTCTATCCTATACATCATAGAACTGTTAATTTAGGCCAGAGTGTAAGGAATGTGACACTCTACTTTTTGCAAAACGGCATAGCTGTAGCTTAAGTTGAAATTAAGATATGACAAAGAAACATTTTA
>JAAFCE010009127.1:25472979-25495293 GCA_013389805.1 Trigoniulus corallinus | reverse complement strand
ACAAATTGTGTTTTCCTATTGATTTCAATGGAAAAACTGTATATTTGTTTTTGCTATATCTCAATTTCTATTAAAGCTACAACCATGCCATTTGAGTTGCACAGTACGACATTCTCTTCATTAAGGCCAAGATTTATCGTACTGTGATGTATAGAAGAGAAAATATTGAACAAATCATGATTTTAACATGCTTTTCTATGGGAAAACACATTTGTTTTTGGGAAATCTCAAAAACTATTGAAGATAGAGCTTTAAAACTTAGCAAACGTGTAAAAAACTGCTTATTTCACCTACTGGCAAAGTTTTTCACCTGTGGTTTCCATAGAAGTGGAGAAAAATTTCACAAGACATGTGTAATGACAAAAAGTGCTGGAAATCATGAAAAACAACTTTTTTCCTCAATGAGTAAGCATGTCACCTAAATGCTTCTTTTTCTCAAAAACAATAAAAGCTACAGACATGCCGTTTGGCAACGTTGTAGAGTACCACATTCTCTACATTATGGCGATGATTCATCTTTCTGTCATGTATAGAATAGAAAACGTTGAACAAATCATGATTTTCGCTTTCGTTTCTATGGTAGAACATTCGTTTTTGCAATATCTCAAAAACTATTAAAGATAGAGCTTTAAAAATAAGCAAGAATTTAAAAAACCGCCTATTTCGCCTACTGGCAACGTTTTTCATGTGTGGTTTCCATAGAAGCTGAGAAATTCCACAAAACATGTGTAATGACAAAAACTTCTGGAAATCACGAAAAATCCCTTTTTTCTTAAATGAGTAAGCATGTCACCTAGAAGCTTCGGTTTCTCAAAAACTATGAAAGCTACAGACATGCTGCCTAGGAACGTTGTAGAGTGCCACATTCCCTATATTCTGGCTAAGATTTATTGTTCTGTGATGTATGGAAGAGAAAATGACACACAAAGCATGATTTTCACATGCCTTTCTATGGGAGAACATTCGTTTTTGCAATATCTCAAAAACTATTAAAGATAGAGCTTTAAAACTTAGAAGAATTTAAAAAAACCGCCTATTCATCCTACTGGAAAAGTTTTTTACGTGTGATTTCCATTGAAGTGGAGAAATTCCATAAAACGTCTGTAATGACAAAAAGTGATGGAAATCGTTAAAAATCACCTTCTTCCTCAATGAGTAAGCAAATCACCTAGATGCTTCATTTTCTCAAAAACTATAAATGCTACAGACAGGCCGTTTGGCAACGTTGAAAAATACCACATTCTCTACATAATGGCAAATATTTATCGTTCTGTGATTTATAGAAGAGAAAATATCACACAAATCAAGATTTTCACATGCTTTTCTATAGGAGAACATTCGTTTTTGCAATATCTAAAAAAACTATTAAAGGTGGAGCTTTAAAACTAAGTAAATTTGTAAAAACCGACTATTTCACCTACTGGTAATGTTTACAACGGGGGTTTCCCGTAGAAGTGAAGAAAATCCACAAAACATGTGTGATGACAAAAAGTGTTGGAAATTGCAAAAAATGTCTATTTTCCTTAATAAGAAAGCATGTCACCTCAATGCTTCCTTTTCTCAAAAACTATAAAAGCTACTGACATCCCGTTTGGCAAAGTTGAAGAGTACGACATCCTTTGCATTATGGTAAAGATTTATTGTTTTGTGATGTATAGAAGAGAAAATATCATGCAAATCATGATTTTCACATGCTTTTCTATGGGAGAACATTCGTTTTTGCAATATCTCAAAAACTATTAAAGATAGAGCTTTAAAACTTAGAAGAATTTAAAAAACCGCCTATTCATCCTACTGGAAAAGTTTTTCACGTGTGATTTCCATAGAAGTGGAGAAATTCCACAAAACGTCTTTAATGACAATAAGTGATGGAAATCTTGAAAAATCACTTTCTTCCTCAATGAGTAAGCATATCACCTAGATGCTTCATTTTCTCAAAAACTATAAATGCTACAGACAGGCCGTTTGGCAACGTTGAAAAGTACCACATTCTCTACATTATGGCCAAGATTTATCGTTCTGTGATTTACAGAAGAGAAAATATCACACAAATCAAGATTTTCACATGCTTTTCTATGAAAGAACATTCGTTTTTGCAATATTTAAAAATCTATTAAAGGTGGAGCTTTAAAACTAAGCAAATGTGTAAAATCCGACTATTTCACCTACTGGCAAAGTATTACACTTGTGGTTTCCATCGAAGTGGAGAAATTCCACAAAACATGTGTAATGACAAAAAGTGCTAGAAATCGCAAAAAAATCACTTTTTTCCTGAATGATTAAGCTTGGCTGAATCTGAATATATCCTAATGAGTTGTTGATATTGGCCAAACAGCATTAAAAGGGTATCAAACCCCACGGATACTATTCTCCAGGGTATTTAAGGGGTTAAGGGTGTAAGGGATGTGGTAGGGACAATAAAGGAGATTTATTACTGTGGCTACCATTGCTACCACTTTAGGGTTTAAAAATGTTGGCCAGGAAATAAATTATAGTGTATAAGGATGTCCCCCCAGATACTGCTTTCTAGGGATGACAAAGGGTACTGTTACATAGAGATATCGATGAGATACACATTTTTTAGTATATCTAAAAAGCCATAACACTACGATAAATTTCTTACCAAGTTATTCTCATAATGGTTATAAATATTAAGAACTAGGAAGACAGCCAAAAGTATCGGTATCTTTCTTATTAGTCTAACTAGAACAGATGTCATGCATTGGATTATCTCAGTTTTGCTAATTAAAAATATCAGCTTTCATAGTCACAAGTAGTGGCTCTGCCAATAACATTTCAATGAATTTTCCTTAAATACTATATAATTTCCTTATAGCCTCTTGTCGATATCTTGTGTTTGATGCCAAAAGATTGTCTATTGTGAGACCACAACAATTAAAATGGGACAGTGCTAGATGGATTGCTGACTTGCAATATGATGGGATCTAAAAAGAAAGTTTGAATAGGTGGATCATGCAGGAACTCTAAAGCATATTTCTTGAAGTAGGTTTGGACAGTCTAATTTATTATGAAATATGTGATACAGCAACAATAGCACAAGCCTATTTGATTTGCAGCTCCAAAGGGGGAATACCCTTGATTCTATAAGTGGGTCATAACGGAATAGCTGGGATCATATATGAGGTTAAATTTAGATTGCAGGCTGAATGAAATAGAATGCATGATCTACCACATTGCAGATCAAAACTGGTGTTGCGATCATGTAGCAATCCAAGTTTATGCCAGAGTAATGGGGCACACACTCCCCAGATATTTATCCCATAGTTTATTTTTGGAACTAGTAGCTTACTAAATGAATGACTGATCAATAGTGTGTATTTGTATAAACCTCCCAGACCTTTAAGAGCAAGTAAGGAGTGTTTAGTAGATAGGTTAAGCTGGCTGAGATGCATTTGGAACGTTAGTTTCTGGTCCAGATAAATGATTAGATCTTTCACTACTAGGGTGTGCATGATTTTAGACCCATAACAAAAGCAGTATTGGAAGGTTACTGATGAAAGCAACCAGCTTAATGTTATAACATATGTTTTTGTGTGATTTATGGTAAGAGAGTTTGCTACAAACCAGATCTCGATTGTGTTCAAGCTGTTTTGAAGTAAAATGGCGTCATTGACATCCTTTATTGATTTTGAAATTTTCAAATCATCAGCGAATGCTAATGTTTCTACGTAGGGAGGGACTATGGTGAAAAGGTCATTGATAAATAAGTTAATCAAGAGTGGGTTAAGTATGCTACTCTGTGGCACCCCCAACGACTGTAAGAAGCAACAGGTGCTAATGAGTGGACCCATCTTAATATAATTTGTTCAGTCTGATAGGCAAAGCTCTAGATATCTACAGAAACTAGGACTCATACCATAGGCTTGTAGTTTTAATATAAAAAGGGAAATGGGAACCCAATTGAAAGCCTTCAATAGATCCAGATAGATTGAATCAAGCTGCTCTTTATTTTTGAATGCAGAGTATATTGAAAGTGTATGCTGCAATGAGTTTGATTCTGTAGATCTCTTTGGCCTAAAACCATGTTGTTGTGGGGCAAGGAGCTTGTCACACAAACACCAGATCCTCTGGTGGAGTATTTACTAAAGGATCTTTGCTGTTGGCGCCAGTAATGAGATTGGCTGCTAATTAGATAGGTTTCTGTGAGCCCCCGCCTTGTAGATTGGGACGTCATGGGCTGTTTTCCAAACCACTTGGATATATAAGTCAGCCAAACATCTTCTAAAAAGATTTTCCAACACTGGTGCAAGTAGGGTTTTAAATGCCTTTTCAATGGCCGAGGGCAGGAAATCAGGACCAGGTTCAAAAGAAGGTTTTTGGTGATTTATAGCTATGATGACCTTGGCGGTGATAATTTCAGAGATGCCTAAAGTGTCAAGAGATGAGCATAGATGACATGGGTATGTAGAGGCTTGATTTGCAGGACTATTTAAGGACCCAAAGGTTTGACAGAAGACATTACTGACCTCTTCAGGATCAGTCAAGAATGAATTATTAATTTTTAGTGAAATTGTATTTGTGCATGGAATAGAATACAGCTTGAACTCCTGCAAGAAAATATTTGGGGAGTGTGTATTGTTAAATAGGAAAATTATAAACTTCTTTCTGTCCTGCACAATAAGGCGTTTGACTTGCACATGATGATAAGTAAAGGTCTGATATCACTGAGCTGAATGTTTCTTTTTCTCCAGGTTGTAAGCTTTTTGTTTGTTTTTAAAGCTACCTGAAGTTATTGAATAAACCAGAATGGGAAGGCAGATGGGGATGATGGATTAGCTTTCCATTGGATAAACTTTGCCAAAACAGAAGCTAGAATTGCATAATACTGGTTCACTGCTGACCTAATTGACTTACAGTTTGTAACAGTATTCCTGTTTGTCCTACCTAGGAACCTGTAGAACCCTACATAGTTCCCCTTTTTCCCGTTTAATAGTTTTGTAACAGAGGCGATGTAAGGCTGATTAGGAACTCAGAATATAATTTGCAGGGAGGGTGATGAAGATCGATGGTTGAAAGTAGCTTGGATCTCATAACTGTGGAAGGTATGTCAACAAAACATAGGTCAATTAGCCAGTTATTACTGTTCTCTATTGAATATAACTGTCCTAGATTGCAGTTAGTTACTAAGGAGATGACTGAAAACGCCTTGGAAGAAGATGTGTCGCCAAGGTAAGAAGGAGAACAAGAGCCCAATTTATTAGTGGGACATTAAAGTCCCCCACTGTGGTAAGTTGGGAACATCCTAATATAAAGGATGACAACTTATCCAATTCATCCACAAATGAAGATGTAGACAGAGAGGGTGGCAGATAACAGGCAATTAAGCAGAGTTGTAGAGAGCTAGTATCTAAATGGATTCAGACAGCCAGCAAATGATCACTGAAGACAAGGTCCTCCATAATGCTAACTTTGCATGGGAAGAGGTGGGAGTTACATGCAATCAAGATGCCCCACATGATAGTTAAGTTTCTTATCTAGCTGATAGACTTGGTAATAATCTGGGAAGAAATTATCAGATGATATGTCCTCAGACAGCCACGCTTCAGTCGGAACAACTATATGATACTATGAGAGTGTTACATTGGTGAAAATATCCAGATTTTTTGTCCGCATGCCCCGAACATATTGATAGTAAATATTCATTGTTCTAGAGTTCATTATGTAGGGCAATTATCATATTGGCCCTCCTCTTATTTGTTGTATAGATCTAGGTGTGGTGAAGTATCACCAGGTGAAATAGGCGGTTTTTTTACACTTTTGTTAGTTTTAAAGCTCTATCTTTCTTAACTTTTCAGATTTGGATAAAACGAATGTTCTCCCATAGAAAAGCATGTGAATATCATGCTTTGTGCGATATTTTCTCTTCCATAAATCCCAGAACCATAAATTTTGGCCAGAATATAGAGAATGTGGTACTGTAGAATGTTGCCAAACGGCATGTCAGTAGCTTTTATAGGTTTCAGAAAAAGAAGCATCTAGGTGACATGCTCAGTCATTGAGAGAAAAAGGGATTTTTTGCGTTTTCCAGCACTTTTTGTCATTGCACATGTTGTGTGAAATTTCTCCACATCTATGGAAACCACACATGAAAAACTTTGCCAGTAGGTTGAATAGTTGGTTTATTTAACTTCTTCTAAGTTTTAAAGCTCTATCTTTAATAGTTTTTGAGATATTGTGCTTTGTGCTTTGAGATATTGTGCTTTGTGCTTTGCAAAATTTGTGCTTTGTGAGATATTTTCCCTTCCATACATCACAGAACGATAAAACTTGGCCAGAATGTAGAGAATGTGGTACTCTACAACGATGCCAAACGGCATGTCTGTAGCTTTGATAGTTTTTGAGAAAAGGAAGCAACTAGGTGACATGCCTACACATTGAGGAAAAATGTGATTTTTCATGAAATCCACCACTTCTTGTCATTACACATGTTTTGTGGAATTCCTCCTTTTCTATGGAAACCACATGTGTAAAACTTTGCCAGTAGGTGAAATAGGCGGTTTTTTACACATTTGCTAAGATTTAAAGATTTATATTTATAGTTTTTGAGATATTGCAAAAACGAATGTTCTCCCATAAAAAAGCATGTGAAAATTATGCTTAGTGAGATATTTGCTCTTCCATACATCAGAAAAAAATAAATCTTGTCCAGATTGTAGAGAATGTGGTACTTCTTAACGATGCCAAACTGCATGTCTTTAGCTTTTATAGTTTTTGAGAAAATTATGCATATAGGTGATATGCTTACTATTTGAGGAAAAAAGTGATTTTTTTGTGATTTCCAGCGCTTTTTGTCATTACACTTGTTTTGTAAAATTTCTCCACTTGTATGGAAACCATATCTCTCACACTTTGCCAGTAGGCTATGTAGGCGGATTTTTACACTGTTGATAAGTTTTAAAGCTCTATCTTTAATTGTTTTTGAGATATTGCAAAAACGAATGTTCTTAAGAAAAGCATGTGAAAATCATAATAAGCGTGATATTTTCTCTTCTACACATCACAGAACGATAAATCTTAGCCATAATGTAGAGAATGCGGTACTTTTCAACGTTGCCAAACCGCCTGTCTGTAGCTTTTACAATTTAGAGAAAAAGAAGCATCTAGGTGATTTGCTTACTCATTGAGGAAGAAAGTGATTTTTCATGATTTCCATCACTTTTTGTCATTACAGATGTTTTGAGTAATTTCTCCACTTCTATGGAAATCACACGTGAAAAACTTTCCCAGTAGGTTAAATAGGTGGTTTTTTTACACTTTTGCTATGTTTTAAAGCTCTATCTTTGATAGTTTTTAAGATATTTCAAAAACGAATGTTCTCCTGTAGATAAGCATGCTATAAATCACAGAACGATAAATCTTGGCAAGAATGTAGAGAATGTGGTACTCTAAAACGTTGCCAAACGGCATGTCTGTAGCCTTTATAGTTTTTGAGAAAAAGAAGCATCTAGGTGACATGCTTACTCAATGAGGAAAAAAGTGATTTTTGCAATAAAAAAACACATTTTGTCATTACACATGTTTAGTGGAATTTCTCCACTTCAAAGGAAACCACACGTGTATAACTTTTCCAGTAGGTGAAATAGGCGGTTTTTTTTTTGCTTTTGCTAAGTTGTAAAGCTCTATCTTTAATAGTTTTTGAGATATAACAAAAGCGATTGTACTCCCAAGGGAAAGCATATGACAATCATGCTCTGTGCGATATTTTCTCTTCCATACATCACAGAACGATAAATCTTGGCTGGAATGAAGAGAATGTGGTACTCTACAACGTTGCCCTACGGCATGTCTGTAGCTTTTATAGTTTTTGAGAAAAGGAAGCATCCAGGTGACATGCTTACTCATCTAGGAAAAAAGTGATTTTTCGTGATTTCCTGCACTTTTTGTCATTACAAATGTTTTGTGGAATTTCTCCACTTGTATGGAAACCACACGTGTAAAACTTTGACATTAGGTGAAATAGGCGGCTTTTTATGCATTTGCTAAGTTTTAAAGCTTTATTTTTAATAGTTTTTGAGATATTGCTGAATCGAAAATTCCGCTACAGAAACAAATGTTAAAATCATGATTTGTGTGATATTTTCTCTTTGATACATCAGAGAAGGATAAATCTTGGCCATAATGTAGACAATGTGGTACATTATAACGTTAACAAACTTTTATTGTTTTTCAGAAAAAAAAATCTAGGTGACATGCTTACTCATTCAGGAAAAAGTGATTTTTTTTGCAATTTCCAGCACTTTTTGTCATTACACATGTTTTGTGGAATTTCTCCCCTTCTATGGAAACCACAGGAGTAAAACTTTGCCAGAAGGAAAAATAGGCGGATTTTTACACTTAAAATCATGCTTTGGAGTACCACAATGCAATTGCAGTACCACATTCCCAACATTCTTGCAAATGTTTACAGTTTTATGATGTATAGGAGAGATAACATCATGCAAAGTCTGTTTATCTACATTCCCTACATTGTAGACAAAATTAATGTTAAATTATGTATAGGAGAGTAAATAGCACACAAAGTTTTTTCTCCCATTGATTTCAATTAAAAAATTCAATTTTCCTTTTTGCTATATCTCAAATTCTATTAACACTACAGACATGCCGTTTTGCAAATGATTGCAGTACCACATTCCCTACATTCTTACAAAAATTTACAGTGCTATGATGTATAGAAGAGATACTATCGTACAAAGTGTATTTTCAAATTTATTTCAATAGAAAAAATAGATTTTTCTTTTTGCTATATCTTAATTTCTATTAAAGATATAGGCATGCCGTTTCACACATGATTGCAGTACAACATTCCCTATATTCTGACAAAAATTTACAGTACTATCATTTATAGTAGAGAAAACATAGAAAGTGTGTTTTCCCATTTATTTCAACAATAAAACTTCAGTTTTCTTTTAGCTGTATCTCAATTTCCATTAAAGCCATAGCCATGTCATTTTTTGCAGGATTGGATTACCACATTCCCTTGGTTCTTTTATGTATAGAAGCAGAAGTATGACACACCGTGTGTTTTCCCATCGATTTGAATGGAAAACCTTCATTTTTCTTTTTGCTGAATCTAAATTTCTATTAAAGCTACAGGTATGCCATTTTGCACATGATTGAAACACCACATTCCCTACATTCTGTCAACAATTTACAGTTCTATGATGCATTAAAATATCTGTTATAGAAGTCTTTATTAGTAATTGTGGGTTTAGTTTGTTTATCCATTGTTGGCTAAGGTCCAAGGCTTCATTTCTTTGTGGTTTGGCTGCTGGGTGGATAAGTTTAGGAAATTTGGGGATTACATAGATCATCAAACTTAAGCCTTTTTGTGTAGCTATCTCTTTCCTTCTGCCAATGTTGGTAGTTACCAGAGCGCCATTGGTGAGCCTGTTCCCATCATCTGCTGTAGGAAGCAGTTTAGGTATTGCAGTTCCTGTTAATAAGGCAAGGCATTGAGTTAGCAAAAATTGGTGGGTGTGTCCTAGTGTGGACTCATGGCCCCACAGGGCGTCTGTCTCACCAGTGGGAAAGATATTCATTTATGTTCATTATGTGCACGGAAGATGGAAATTTACTGTATCAATGTGAAATCCTCGGGAGCACCCTTGCTGCCATCTAATTTCAAATGGAGGACTTGTCCCCCATAATGTGGTTGAAATCAACCAGTGCAGCCATTCCAGCCTGTAAAATATTTTATAAACCCACCACCTTGCAAGTCTCCAATTTATCTTGATTTTGAATCCATTCTCATTTTTGTGAGTTTAGCGCCTTTACTGCAACTCTCGCAGGTGTTCAGAGAATACCTGGTATCCAGTAACTCTATTGTGTCAGAATTACAGCACTTACTTTCTGAGCTAACAGACTTTAGAAGATCTTTAACCAGCTCAGTGGGACCTCAGAAACCTGGGCGTTCATTTGCTGAAATGGCAATAAACAGTGGGATTGACGTTTAAAGGTACAAGGATTATCAGACTGTAGAAGGAAACGCTCCCCCATCGTCTAGAAGGAAACAGTTTTCGATTTGTAAAGTAGGGCCCCATATGATGCCTGGTATAGCATCCCCTGGACCTCCTTGTCCCAATGGTCTTTCCCAGAGGAGGCCAAGGAGGTCTGCCACTCCACCTATACAGGGCATAAGGAATTTTCCAACCCTACAGGGCTTACCTAAGATGCCATTTACCAGGATTATTTTCACATGACTGAAGCCAACTACTATCTGCCAGGACATATCAAACCATCTTAGTAGGCTAAAGCAAGGTTGTCATGGTACGATTGCCCAGCTCAATACAAAATACAACACTTACTCTTCATTTTTTATAAACTATGTTGACCCTAATTCTGATACCATAATCTCTAAAGAGCTATGGCCAAATTATTCTATTGTTAAGAGGATTGTTGACACACTTAATAATTCCATGATTAAAGAAAAGTTAGTGATGAACTCCACCTCAAATTGCACAGGTGAAACAGAGGAGGCGACAGTCAAGGGGGTAAGATGGAAACCCCTCAACTGCTCCTTCTCGATGCAATCTCTTGGCGACTCTCACACTTCAAAGGCAAGGTCCCTCATAGCCCTTACCACTTTGACAAAATTATCATAATTGAGTTGGATTAAGAATTCAAAACAATAGCTATTGGATCTTGTCATTATGGATCTACCTAGTTCCTTGCATGAGGTCTCATCTCCTTTATCAAAACTTGAACCATATCATCCCACACTGGTGTTAACTCTTCACTGGAAACGACAGATGCAAAGTTGGAATCCCAGGCAAGAGGGCAACTCAGGCTATAATTGGTATAAGGAGGATTATGTGCACCTATATCATGAATTGGCAGATGATAACTGGGCTAACATACTCTCTAGTCAAGACCCTACTTTCAGCATGGAAGGGTTCTATAGGGTCTGGCAGACTACACTGGACATTTGTATTCAAAAGAAAATTTGATACCCCAGAAGATATGGCAGCTTTCCATATTGGTTTAGTGCTGTGCTCATTAAGCTCATAAAATTAAAGAGAAAACTGTTCACCCTCAAAATGAGGTGACTTTCAGTAGCTTTGCTTTAATGATTCTCAGAGGTAAGATCTAAGGTTAAACTTCTACTGATTGAGTCAAAGCAAAGATATCTTGTGAACCTACTTAAATTAAAGAACTCTCCTCAGAAATTTTGGACAAAATATAAATGTCTGACTAGTAGAAATAATTCAGGGAGGCCTCTACTTCAGAGTAATAATTTGGTGTCAGATCCACTCAAAGTAAGCAATACATTAATTAGACATTATAAACACATGCTAAGGCAGTTTACTGACTCATTATCTTCAGGTGTCAAGTACGCCATACATCTATCTGGTGGTGGCAAGGCCCTGGACATTGAGGCTATTTCCCCACAAGAGGTTCTTGTTGCAATTAGGCGCCTTGAACCTTCTCTCTCCTTAGGGCCTGATGTTATTCCTCCTCTACTTATCAAGGATAACAGGCATATTTTAGTTCCTACTTTAGCTAATCTCTATAACAAATGGCTAGCTTACAAAAGCATACCTGAAATCTGGAGTACAGCACATGTTGTGCAAATATTCAAAAATGGCCCTCACACTGATACTGCCAGCTATTGACCAATATCCCTATTATCTCCTTTTGCCAAGATTTTGGAGCATATTATTGTGTCCAAAATGGCTATCTGGAGCTCCTCTTTTTAAAAGCAGTTACCTAAATGGGTTCTGCAAAGGTCACTCAACTGAAACTAACTTGATGAGCCATCTTGATAAAATTACTAAGGCCTTTACACAACGACGCCAGGTAGATGCAATTTATCTTGACTTATCTAAGGCCTATGATTGAGTCCCTGTTCCTCTATTATTGCAAAAGTTAGCTCACTTGGACTTCTATGTAGCTATTTGGGCACCAGAAAGAATTTTGTTCATGTGGGCTATGTCACAAGCTGCAAATGCTATGTCCAAAGTGTGGGCCTTCCTCAAAACTGCTCCTCAAGTACTTTTTATTCAACGTCTTAAAGAATGACCTTAATTTTTATATTTCAAAGGAGTTAGGCTTCCCAGCATTTGCTGATAACTTGAAACTTTCTCATGTCCTTTAAGATGCAAATTCAGCAGTTACCTTGATGCAGTCTCTCAGCCAGGTGGAGCACTGGCTCACATTAAATAATTTTAAGATAAATCATGACAACACTCTCGTTATATCCTTTTTTGGATTGGGTCTCCTTTATATTTTCCTTACACATTTACTGATGGCTCTCTTGTTTCTATTTAGCCCAGTGGTCCCTGATTTGGGAAGGTGGCTAGACACTAAACTAACATTTTCTTTTCACCTACATCATCTTTATCTAAAAGTACATAGAGCCTACCAGGCTTTACATTACTTGAAGGGTATGATGCAGTTCCCCACTTTATTGTCACTCCTATTCAATGTACTAATAGAACCTTCTATTGCATATTGCATTACTTGCTGGGCAAGTTGCTGTCTTTCTCACATAGGGAAACCGAAGTGACTGCATGACCAGGTGCTACTTTTGGTCAATGTTAGCTTTAACTCAAGTAATATATACAATATCAGGTCCTTCACTTTGCCCTTAATGAAATTTGTCATACATTCATGGATAATATGGGTTTACTGGTTTTTCAATGATAAAATTGATTGTCCTTATCTGCTAAATGCCTTACAATTCTTTGTACCATGCAGGCACTCATGTCAAAATAATTTTTTTTGCATTCATGGGCGACAGCAAGCAGCACAGGACAGAGATCCAAGACGGCTGGGCACTACCCAGTGAGGGTTTCCAGACGGAAAGTGGGAATAAGGTGCTCACGATTGAATAACAAATAAAGGGGACAGTGAAGCAAGATACCTAGAAGGGAGAATCTGCTATTAGGTGGTGAAAACTGCCCCCAAAGGCAGATGAATTCAGACCAGAGGTTCTCAGCCAGGTCGACTGGAACTGGGATGAATCTGCCAATGCCATGCAGGAATGGGTTGCTAGAAAGCTTAGGGGATGTGGAGACGAACTGCTAGGTAGGGGTTAGAGTAAAAGGCACTTATCAGGGTAGGCAGACATGGTGGTGGAGTGAGGAGGTTGAAGCTGCCATCAAACTAAAGAAGGTAGCTTTTGATAGGTTGAGGGAGTTAGGGAATCAGGTCTCAAAGATGGTCTATGTTCAGGCAGGAAAATACGCCAGGTGGACCATCGCCCTGGCCAAGTACCAGAAGTTTGAGGCATTATATGAAAAGTTGGGGACAAAGGAAGGAGAGAAGGCAGTTTTTTGACAAGCTAAGACCAGGGATAGAAGTAGTAAGAATGTTACCAGCGCTATAACAGTCAAGGATGCCAATGGTAGAGTTATGTTTCAACCAGCAAAGGTAATCAAAAAATGGGAAGAATACTATTACACCCTCACAAATGCTGCCAACTATGCAGCAGGCACAGACAGCCATCCCATCTCTCTATTATTAGTAGACATGGTGAGGGAGGAGGAAATAGTCAAAGCCCTTAAAAAATTAAAGGTTACAAATAAGTAGGCCCAGATAAGTTTTCCATTGATGTTTGGAACACCTTGGGAACCACAGGAATTACATGGCTAGGGAAGCTTTTTAATAAGTTAGCAAATGGGGATAGGATACCTTCTGCATGGTGAGAGAGATGGATAGATCCACTGTCGAAGGGCAAAGGTGATGCCCAGGACTGTGGAAACTATACAGGCATAAAGCTAATGAGCCATTCAATGAAGCTGTGGGAGAAAGTTATAGTGTCGCTATCAGAAAGAAAACTAGTGCCTAGGGAAAATAATTTGGGTTAATGCCTTGTAGATCCCTCATGGAACCAATATTTATTCTATGACAGAAGATAGCGAAGCATACAGCAGCAAAAAAGAAACTTTATGTTATATTAATTGACCTGGAGAAGGTGTATGATAGTGTCCCTAGACAGGTATTATGGAATGTTCTAAGAAAGAAAGGGAATGATAAAGGCCACATTAGGATAGTACAGGATAGGTATGATGGTCCCGTCACTAGGGTGAGGACAGCATGGGGTAACACTGCAAGATTTAAAGTGCAAGGGGGTGTGCATAAAGTGTCAGCACTTGGCCCATATCTATTCACTCCAGTAATTGATGAGCTGCTGACAGGAGTACAAGAATGGACCCCTCAGTGCCTGGTATTTGCTGGAGGGCTGGAGTATAGGAGGGCTGGAGTACTCCAAAGAGGATACAAAAAGGGGCCTACAAGACATTAAGACAGCAATGGAAAGATGGGGTCTGAAGGTAAACATGAGGAAGACTGAGTACCTAGCTTTTAATTTTAGTGGCCAAGGACAAGAGGGTGAGAATCATTACAGAGGAGACGCGATTCCAGTGGCACAAGAGTGTTGTTATTTAGGATCAGTTTTTCAGTGCAATGGAGAAATGGATTTTCTTATTCATTTCAACAGAAAAACTTCATATTTCAATTTCTCCTATATCTCAATTTCTATTACAGTCACAGCCATGCCATTTTGAACACGATTGAAGTACCTCATTCCCTACATTCTGGCAAACATTTACAGTTCTGTGATGTATAGCAGAGAAAATATTGCACAAAATGAGTTTTCCAATTGATTTCAATGAAAAAACTTCATTTTTCTTTTCCCTATATCTCAATTTCTATTAAAGTCACAGCCATGACATTTGCACATCATTGGAGTATCACATTCCCTACATTCTGGAAAATATTTACAGCTCTGTGATGTATAGGAGATAAAATATCTCTCAATGTGTGTTTTCCAATTAATGTCAAAGGGAAAACTTCATTTTTCTTTTTGCTTTATCTCAATTTTTATTAAAGATACAGCCATGCCCATTTGCACATGTTTGGTGTATCACATACCCTACATTGTCAGTAGAATTTACAGTTCTTTGTTGTGTAGGAGAGAAAATATCGCTTGGAAGTACTCCATTTTTCTTTTTGCTATTTCTCAATATCTATAAAAGCTAAAGCGATACCGTTTTGCACATTACTATAGCACTACATTATTACAATTCTGGATGAAAATTATTATTCTATTATGTGTAGGAGAGAAATGAGTTCACAAAGTTTGTTTTCCTATTGATTTCAATGTAAAAACTCCATTTTTCTTTTTTGCTAAATAACAATTTCTATTAATGCTACAGCCATGCCGTTTTGAACATGATTGGGGTACCTCATTCCCTATTTTCTCACAAAAATTTACTGTTCTATATTGTATAGGAGAGAAAATATAGAACAAAGTGTGTTTTCACATTTATTTCAATGTAAAAACTCCATTCTTCGTTTTTGCAATACCTCACTTTCTAATAAAGCTGCAGCCATACAGTTTTGCAAATGATTCGAATACTAAATTCAATACATTCTGTCCAAAATATGTGGTTCTATTATCTATAGGAAAGAAAATATCGCACAAAGTGTGTTTTCCTATTGATTTCAATAGCAAAACTATAGATTTCATTTTCTATATCTCAATTTCTATTAAAGCTCAGACAAACTGTTTTGCACATGATTGAAGGACCACATTCCCAACATTCTGGATAAAAGTTATGATTCTTTTATGCATAGGAAGTGAAATATCACACGAAGTGTGTTTTCCTATTGATTGCAATGCAAAAACTTTTCTGGCAAAAACTTAAGTTCTATGTTGTATAGGAGAGAAAACAATGCACAAAGTGTGATTTTCTAATGATTCTAATGTAAAGACTCCATTTTTCTTTTTGCTAATATCAATTTCTATTGAAGCTACAGTTATGTCGTTTTCCACATGATTGTAGTACGTTATTCCCTGCATTCTCACAAAAATTTACAGTCCTATCATGTAAAGGAGACAAAATGCACAAAGTGCGTTTGTCAAGTTATTTCAGTGGAAAAACTTCCTTATTCTTTTTGCCACTGCTGAATTTCTATGAAAGCCACAGCCATGCCTTCTAGCACATTCCCTTCATTCTTTTAAAATTTGCAGTACTTTTATGTATAGGAAAGAAAATTTGGCATAGTGTGCTTTCTTATTGATTTAAATAGAAAAACTTCCTATTTCTTTTTGCTCTATCAAAATTTTTATTAAAGCTACAACCATGCCGCTTCGCACATGATTAGAGTACCTAATTCCCTACCTTCTCACAAAAATTTACAGTTCTATGTTTTATAGGAGAGAGAATATCGAACAGAGTGTGTTTTCGGATTGATTTCAAATTAAAATCTCAGTTTTTCTTTGTGCTATATCGCAATTTCTATTAAAACTGCAGCCAGGCCGAATAGTACATGATTGGAGTACGACATTTTCTACATTCTGGCCAAAATTTGCAGTTCTATCATGTATAGGAGACAAATTGCTCAAAGTGCACTTTCCCAATGATTTTAATTTAAAAACTCCATTTTTCTTTTTCCTATAACTTAATTTCTATTAAAGCCACAGCAAAGCTGTTTTGCACATGATTGCAGTACCACATTCCCAAAATTCTGAATAAAAAAGTTATGATTCTATTCTGTAAAGGAACAAGAATATTGCACAAAATGTTTTTTCCCATTAATTACAATAAAAAAACTTAATATATCTTTTTCCTATATCTTAATTTATGTTAAAGCTTCAGCCATGCCGTTTTGCACATGATTGGAGTACCTCATTCCCCACATTTTTCAAAAATCTACTGTTTTAGGTTGTGTAAGAGAAAAAATATCACACAAAGTGTGGTTTCCAATTGATTTATATGTAAAAACTCAATTGTTCTTTTTGCTATAACTCAATTTCTATTAAAGCTACAGCAATGCTGTTTTGTGCAAGATTGGAGTACCTCATTCCCAAAATTCTGAATAAAAAAGTTTTGATTTGATGATGTAAAGGTTAGAATGTTTTCCCATTGATTTCAATTTAAAAACTCCATTTTTCTTTTTCCTATATTTTAATTTCCATTAGAGCTACAGCGATGCCGTTTTTCACATGATTGGAGTACCTCATTCCCTACATTCTAACAAAAATTTACTGTTTTATATTGTATAGTTGAAAAAATATCACACAAAGTGTGTTTTTCCATCAATTTTAATGGAAAAACTTTATTTTTCTTTTTGCTATATCTCAATTTCTATTAAAGCTATAGCAATGCCGTTTTGCATGAGATTGGAGTACCTCATTCCCTACATTCTTTGAAAAATTTACTTTTCTATGTTGTATAGGAAAAAAGTCGCACAGAGTTTGTTTTCCTAATGATATCAATGTATAAACTCCAATTTTCTTTTTGGTATATCTTAATTTCTATTAAAGATAAAGCCATGCCATTTTGCACTTGTGATTAATTTATTAACAGGAAATAAAATATTGCTCAAAGTGTGTTTTCTCAATGCTTTTAATTTAAAAACTCCCTTTTTCGTTTTGCTATATCTATATTTCTTCTAAAGCTACAGCTATGCCGTTTTCAACATGAATTATGTACTCCATTCACTACATTCTGGACAAAATTGGCAGTTTTATCATATATAGGAAACAAAATGTACAAAGTGCGTTTTTCTATTAATTTCAATGTAACAACTTCATTATTCTTTATGCTATATCTGAATTTCTATTAAAGCTACAGACTAGCAATTTTGCACAAATTAAGAACCTCATTCCCTACATTCTCTCAAAAATTTACATTTCTATGTTGTATTACTACTTATTATTATAATTATTTAGGATTATGACATCCACTATAAAAGGAAGATACATTATGAATTGCATTGGTGGGGCGAGAAAGAGGCAACAACTTAAGCATCAGTTTTCCCCCTTGCTAATCAAACTTTCATAATTATTTTTCGTGATTTTGATACATTGGATTGTACAACAAAATGGAACAACACTTGCACACGAAGTATAAAAAATTACAAAAATATTTTAAAAAGTGAATAATTATAATAAATTTGCATAAAATGAGCTAAAATAATTTCCAATATATTCTAAAACATAGTAAAAATTAAAACCTAATATGTTAATACCATAAACCGAATGCCATGATCAAGATTCATTTAAAAATAAATTTTAATTAAAATCTCCTATAACATAAAAACCAAATCCAATTAGCACCTGATTGTTTCATCCCTATTTAAATTTATTGCTTAAATAAAAAATTAACTTTTTTTAAAGGCCATACTAAGGGCCATACTATTAAAGTCCCATTGAGCCTGATATATTGGGTTCCTCAAGTCCCCTATAACTGTAAAATATTGTCTTTGATTTTAACTGTGACTTGCAACACTTATACACAGTCACTTAAGTAAATCTGTACAATTGATATTGTTTTCCAAAAGGTGGTAAAGCCAAACAATCCCAGAAAATATAATAAGATTTCTGAGTAAAAAAGCCTTCATTTGTGGGGCATTCAGAGGTATTGATAAACCCCTATCTGGGGTTGGATCAATATGTAATGCTTTGTCATGTAAAATTGCCAATTTCATAAGCAGGGAATTGCCACACATAGTACAACACATAAGCACATATGTGATGATTGGTTTAATCAGCCAATCAAACTACAAGGGCAGGTGTCCTTGGAACAAATACATACCCTTAATATTCTGAACAACTAATTACATCCGTTTTACCTTAAAATATAACTGGTGAAGTTGTTATTGATAGATTAAATTTGTATCTAAAACAATGCCCAAATCTCTAATCAAATGTATACATGGAACACATACCCTGTTCAAAAATGAACAGAGGTGTAGTATAGGGGAAAATCTCCAGTGAAAGATTATAATTGCAGATTTGTTATAGTTTAATGACAAGTTGTTTGACAACAGCCATTGCTTAACTACTTGAAGGAAATCATTTAGGACTTTTTCAATATCGAAATCAACAACGGGCTTAAGACACTGCCCTGAGAAACACCCATCACTTGTTTGAAATGATTCTGGCTCAAACTCCCCCAATTTTAACATAGTTGTAACGTTCTGATAAATAATGCGCTTTTTAACTATGTAAATCCTCAATAAACAAAACTACTCCAATTGTTTTCATTAGGAATGAAATGGATACTGTATCAAAGTCTATAGAGATATCTAAATATAGTGAAACTTACTGGTGCCCTTTTTAAATGCGTTTTTGATATTTTTAATGTGCATCAATACATTTAATTCAGTTGACTTTTTGGCATGAAAACCATGTTAGGGTGTAAAAGTCTTCTTCTTCAAGGATCTAATTTAGCCAAAATAATCTTCTCTAAGATCTTTGCAAAAGGTGATAAATTTGAACTTGGGTGGTAATTGACCATACTCTCCCTCAAACCACTTAAGAAATAGGCAACACAACGATGGTCTTCAAAATCTAAAAACAGTCTGAATTTGTAAGCATAAGGTAAACAACTCTTCTAGGATAGGTATTATCAAATCCTGGTAAACCTTGATTACAACTGAAGGAAAACAACACGGATTTCAATGAAAAAAATCCATTATTCCTTTTGCTATATCTCAATTTCTATTAAAGCTAAGGATATGCCGTTTTTGCACATGATTAGAGTACCTCATTCTCTACATTCTCGCTACAATTTTCAGTTCTAAGTAGTATAGGAGAGCAAATATCTCACAAAGTGTGTTTTCCTATTGATTTCAATTGAAAAACTCTGTTTTCTTTTTGCTGTATCTCAATTTCTATTAAAGTTACAGCCATGCCATTTTGCACATGATTGGAGTACATCATTCCCAAAATTCTTGCAAAAATTTACAGTTCTATGTGGTATAGCACAAAAAATATTGCAAAAAGTGTGTTTTTCTATTGTTTTAAATAAAAAAAACTCCATTTTTCTTTTGGCTATATCACAATTTCTATTAAAGGTACAGCCATGCCATTTTGCACATAATTGGAGTACCACATTCCCAACATTATTGATGAAAGATATGATTATATTACGTATAAGAAAGAAAATATCACACAAAGTGTGTATTCCTATTTAATTCAATGTAAAAACTCCATTTATCGTTTTGGTATATCTCAATTTTTATTAAAGCTACAGCCATGCTGTTTTGTACATGATTGGTGTAGCTCATTCCCTACAATCTCTCAAAAACTTAGAGTTCTACGTTGTATAGCAGAGATATTATCACACAAAGTGTGTTTTCCCATTTATTTCAATGTACAAACACTATTTTACTTTTTGCTATATCTCAATTTTAACTAAAGCTTCAGCCATTCTATTTTGCACATGATTGAAGTACCATATTCCGTACATTTTGGCAATAACCTGCAGTTCTATCATATATAGGAGATAAAATGCACAAAGTGCGTTTTCCCATTAATTTCAATGAAAAAACTTGATTTTTCTTTTTCTATATCTCAATTTCTATTAAAGCTACAGCCATGTCACTTTTCACATAATTGGAGTACCTCATTCCCCACATTCTCTAAAAAATTTACAGTTCCATGTTGTATAGAAGAGGAAATATCCACAAAGTGTTTTTTTTCCAATTTTTCAATTTAAAAATACTATTGTTCTGTTTCTATATCTCAATTTCAATAAAAGCTATAGCCATGTCGTTTTGCACATGACTTGAGTACCTAATTCCCTTCAATATGGCAGAAATTTACAGTTCTATGTTGTACTGGTGAGAAAATATCTCACCAAGGTTTTTTTCTAATTGTCCTCATTGTAAAATCTCCATTTTTCTTTTTGATAAGTACAAATTTCCATTCAAGCTACATCAATGCCGTTTTGGAAATGTTTGGAGTACCTCATTCCTTTCATTCTCACGAAAATATACAGTTCAATGTTTTATAGGAGAGAAAATGTGGCACAAGGTGTGTTTTCCCATTGATTTCACTATAAAAACTCAAATTTTCTTTCGGCTATATCTCAATGTCTATTAAAGGTACAGCCATGCCGTTTCGCTCATGATTGGAGTACAACATTCCCTACATTCTTGCCAAAACTTACAGTTTGATGTTGTATAGAAGAGAAAATATCCCACAAAGTGTGTTTTCCTATTAATTTTAATATAAAAACTCCATTTTTCTTTTTGCAATATCTCAATTTCTATTAAAGCTACAGCCATGCCATTTTGTGCATGATTGGAGTACCTCATTTCCCCTTTCTTTTTGCTGTATCTCAATTTTTATTAAAGCTATTGCAATGCGGTTTTGCACAATATTGGAATACCTCATTCCCTACACTATCACAAAAATTGATATTTCAATGTTGTATAGGAGAGAATATATTGCCCAAAGTGTGTTTCTCCATTGATTTTTAATTTCAAAACTCCATTATTCTTTTTGCTATATCTCAATTTCTATTAAAGCTAGAGCCATGCCATATTGCATATGATTGGAGTACCACATCCCCATCATTCGTGCAAAAATTTGCAGTTTCTTGTTATTTAGGAGAGGTAATATCACACTAAGGGTTTTTAACATTGATTTCAATATTAAAACTCAATTTTTCTTTTTGCAATACCTCAATTTCTACTAAAGCTGCAGCTTAGCCATTTTGCACATGATTGGAGTACCTCATTCCCAACATTCTCACAAAAATTTACAGTTTTATGTTGTACAGGTGAGAAAATATCACAGAAAGTTATTTTTCCAATTGATTTCAATTTAAAAACTCCATTTTTCTTTTAGCTATACCTCAATTTCTATTACAGCCACAGCTATGCCATTATTCACATAATTGAAGAACTACATTCACAAATAATCTGTTTAAAAGTTATGATTCTATTATGTATAGGAGAGAAAATTTCGCAGAAAGTGTGTTTTCCCATTGATCCTATTGATTCCATTAATTTTTGAATGTCTATTAAAGCTATAGCCATGCCGTTTTTCAGGTGGTTGGAGTACAACATTCCCAAAATTCTGAATAAAAGTTATAATTTTTTTATGTATAGGAAAGAAAATATTACATAATGCGTGTTTTTCCATTGATATAACGTGTTTTTGATATAGCGTGTTTTTCCATTGATTTTCCAATGATATAACTCTTTATAAACCTGCAGTTGAAGTTCTAAAGGGAATTATGGATATAGCTAAAGAGGTAAAATGATTTAGGCCCAAGGCAAGAGTTATGCTGTGTCCTGTTGTGGAACGACAGGATAAAGGCAGGTTAACTGCAGCAAAGGCCAGATGGATCAATAATAGGATGTTTTCTGAAGGCCAGGCTATTGGGGTAAAATTACTTGATTACAGAGCATGTCTCTCAGATCTCCAACATTGGTTTGCTGTTGATAGGTTTCATTTTAATGCAAGGGCTGTCTCAAGGATTTGTACAAAAATGAAGGAGTTTATTGTCGATTTTTTAGGAAAGGTACCAAGTCATCTTATGCCAGGTT
>JAAFCE010009127.1:25401719-25411740 GCA_013389805.1 Trigoniulus corallinus | reverse complement strand
AAAACACACTTTGTGTGATATTTTATCTTCAGTATAACATAGAACACTAAATTTTTGCAAGAATTTAGGGAATGAGGTACTCCAATTATCTGCAAAACTGTATGGCTGTACCTTTATTAGAAATTGAGATATAGAAAACGGAAAAATGGAGTTTTTACATTGAAATCAATGGAAAACCACACTTAGTTCAATATTTTCCCTCTTATACAACATACATGTGTTAATTTTAGCAAGAATGTAGGAAATTACGCACTCCAATCATGTGCAATATGGTTTCGCTGCAGCTTTAACAGAAATTGAAATATAGCAAAACGAATATAGGAGATTTTATATTGAATTCAATAGGAAAACACACTTTGTGAGATGTTTTCTCTCCTATGCAAAATAGAACTGTAAATTTCTTTGAGAATGTAAGGAATAATGTACTCCCATCATGTGCAAAACTGCATAAAGGAAGCTTTAATAGAAATTGAGATACTCATTGAAATCAATAAGAAAACACACTTTGTGTGATATTTTCTCTCCTATAACACATACAAATGTAAATTTTCGGTATAATGTAGAGAATGAAGTACTTGCATCATGAGGAAAACGGCATGGCAGTAGCTTAAATAGAAATTAAGACATCGTAATAATAAAAATGAAATTTTACATTGAAATCAATAGGGAAACAGACTTTGTGTTATATTTTCTCTCCAGTACAACATAGAACTCTAAATTTTTGCAAGAATGTAGGAAATGAGGTACTCAAATTACGTGCAAAACGGCATGGCTGTAGCTTTACTAGAAATTGAGATATAGCAAAAAGAAAAATTGAGTTTCTATATTTAAGTCAATGGGAAAACGCACTTTGTGCATTTTGTCTCCTATACATGATAGAACTGCAAATTTTGTCCAAAATGTAGGGAATGTGGTACTCCAATCATGTGCAAAGCGGCATAGCTGCAGCTTTAGTAGAAATTGAGATAATGCAAAAGGAAAAACGGAATTTTTATATTGAAATCAATAGGAAACACACTTTGTGTGATATTTTCTGTTATACACATAGTAGAGTCAAGACTATTATTTAGAATTTTGGTAATGTGGTACTCCAGTCATGTTCAAAATGGCATGGCTGTAGCTTTATTAGAAATTAAAATATATTGAATATTGAATATGTTAGAAATTAAAATATATTTCTTTTGAAATCAATGGAAAATTATGCTTTGTACAATATTTTCTCTCCTATAAAACATAGAACTGCAAATTTTTGTAAGAATGTAGGGAATGAGGTACTCAATCACTTGCAAAACGGCATGGCTGTAGCTTTAAATTGAGATATATCAAAAAGAAAAAATAAGTTTTTCCATTGATATGAATGGGAAAGCACACTACATAATAGAATTATAACTTTTATTTAGAATTTTTGGAATGTGGTACTCCAATCATGTGCAAAACGGCATGGCATGAGCTCTAATAGAAATTGAGATATAGTGAATACAAAAATGAAGTTTTTACATTCAAATCGCTGGGAAAATACACTTTGTGCAATATTTTCTCTCCTATACAAAATAGAACTATAAATTTTTGTGAGAATATAGGGAATGAGGTACTCCCATCATGTGCAAAACGGCATGGCTGTAGCTTTGTTAGAAATTGAGATGTAGCAAAAAGAAAAATTGAATTTTTTAAATTTCAATCAATGGGAAAAAAAATTTGTTTGTTGTTGTTCTTATTTTTGTTGATGTTTTTGGCCCATTAAATACAAGGTCATTAGATCCCCATCGACAGTGTTGTTCTGATGCAGAGACTGCACAGACACTACACAAATGCAAAGATTATTGGGTATTAGCAGTAACCAGTTTTCCTGAGTGACCACCTATGTCAGTTCTAACTGGGTTTGCGTTCTTAACTTCAGTGATTAGACGAGAACTGGTGTGTGTGCAATTCCATTCGCTACTCCCTGGGAAAACACAATGTGAGATATTTTCTCTCCTATACAACATAGAACTGCAAATTTTTGAGAAAATGTAGTGAATGAGGTAATCCAATCATGTGCAAAACGGCATGGCTGTAGCTTTAATAGAAATTGAGATATAGCAAAAAAAAAATTGAGTTTTTACATTGAAATCAATGGGAAGACGCACTTTGTGTGATATTTTCTCTCCTATACAACATCATCATGAAATCCTTGTCCCACCTATCGTGTGGTCAGGTCTGCAGGTTCTACTTCTTCACTCCCATCAATCCCCAACCAGGCTTTCATCCACCCCACATGACATCATGTCCATCTGTACCACCTGCTCCCACATCTGCTTCGGTCTCCCTAACTCCTGATGCCACCCACCACCATGCACCTCCTCCCCTTTGCATCACATTGCCATACTACCTCAACCTATATGCTCTCATCTTCTCCACAATGTCTCCCTTTCACAAGCTGCCTCTAACATACTCGTTTCAGACTCTCAGCACATGACACTGTACTTATTTAATGCTGCATTTTTGTCTTGGCCACTTGCATTCTCCTCTTGTGTTTCTTCCTTACTGCCCAGTACTCAGATCCATAAAGCATGATGGCCCTTACTACAGTTTTGTAAACGTTACCTTACAACATTATTGGGACTCTGCAGTCACACTGTACCATTATTTGTTTTTTTGGGTTTTAGGGTCCATTGACTAAAACGGTCATTAGGGCCCAGAAAGACAGTCACCATGGTGAGGGTGTAAATGGCCATCCCATCATGATGACAATAAATAATGGCAAAAACCCCCTATAGACATTTGGAATTAAGAGGCAATAGCCTAAAAAATATTCAGAAAAGAAATAAAGGCAAAAGCCAAAACAGACATATTAAAAGGCAGAAGCCAAAACAGACATATAAGAAGGCAAAAGCCAAAACAGACATATAAAAAGGCAAAAGTCAAATCACACATAAAATTAAAGTAGCAAAAGCCAAAACAGACATAACAATAAAAGTGGCAAAATCCAATAAGGACACAACAATAAAAGTGGCAAAAGCCAAAACAACACAGACATAAAAAGGCAAATGCCAAAACCAACCCAGACATAAAAGTCAAAAGCCATAACGATACAAGAATACAAGTGAGCTCTCCACCCCCTGAGGGTTATCTTCAAGTGAGGTGGAGAGCTCACAACTGACTCCCAGAACATATTACATTTTGCATTATCTCTCACAGTGACTAAAGATGTATGCCACTGGGAGAGGCTCCCAACAGAAGTCACACCTAGGTTGTTCCTCACAACGTAGAATGTAAGATTGCGTGAGGAACATGTGACCTATTCACAGCTGAGCAAGCACAACCTCCTCTCTCAATGACTGGTGGCATGAGGACCCTCAGTGCTCTGGAGTATCCTTCTGTTTGCAGAGTTTGTTGGTGGTCTCTGCAAACCACTGGGACTGCTATTGTTGATGGATGGCCCAGATGCACCATCGGGAGAGCATCAGAGGAGAGGACAGCAGGCTGAGGCTGAGTGGAGGTTAGGCTGAGCTTCCACTGGTGCTAGGTCTCCAATATACCATGGCGCCATGTGGTATCATATGCCTTCTCCACATCAAAGAAGACAGCCACTAAGTGCTGTCTGTGGAGAAAGGCCTCATGTACTGCCATCTCCAGGGAGATCAAGTGATCCACTAGAGACCTGCCAGCATGGAAGCCACATTGGGCATTGGCAAGAAGGTTGTGCAGTTCCAGATACCACAAAAGGCGCCAGTTCACCATGTGTTCCATGGTTTGGCAAAGACAGCTCGTCAATGAAATGGGTCTGTAGCAGTTTGGAAGGCTACTATCCTTCCCAGGATTTTGCAGTAGGATTATAGTAGCCTCTTGAACACCTGTAGGGGTTTCATGCTACTGCCAGATATAATTCAGTACCACACAGAAGTAACTAACGCCATTTTCAGGAAGGTGTCATAGCATTTGATAGTGGAAGCTTTCTGGTCCAGGGGCAGTGTCCTTGGCTCTTGTTATAGCCCTCGGCAACACCACCAGTGAAGTTCAGTGGATGGCGTTCTGCAGCCTGCTTCTTTTGAAGAAATGATGCCATGTAGTGATGGAAACTGGAGATGGCAGCAAACGTCCTCACCAGTTCCTCAGCCACATCACATGGCAGAAGGCAATGTCTCCCTTATACATGGAGACCGGAGCCACATGATGGTAAATATCTGCCTTGGATCTTCCTTAGCATTTCCCAGACTTTCTAGGAGGGCATGGGATGGGTGAGTGAGAAGATGTACTGACTCAATGAGGAGCGTTTGGCCTCCCTGATCACCTGTCGTGCATATGCCCAGGATCAGAGATAGTTGATTCAATTGGTGTCGGTAGGATGAGATTTGAAGCAGCAAAGGGCTCGTCTGCGAGCCCTAATCACACTATGACAATTCACCATCCATCATGGCACCCATGCTTGTGGTGGGTTAAATGAGCTAAGGGGGATGGATGCCAATGCCGGCCCGACTACCTCTTCTGTGAAGTGACTCACTAGGTCATTGACCTCATTAAAATCACACAGTGGGTGAAAGCAGATATGGTGGGCTAACTCCTCGCAGTCCACATCACTCAGACACCACCGTTGTGGATGTTGGGGTAATGCCCCATCTCCACTGCTAATCTTGATGGGGAAGTGATCACTTCCCCAAGTGTCTGACAAGACCTACCACTGCAAACCTGGTGTCAACCCTGGAGAGCAGATGGATAGGTCTATACATGAGAGACCACCAGTGGCAGTCATGACATGTGTGGAGGCGCCTGTGTTTAGAACAATGAGGCCATTGTGTGACAGCCATTGTTCTACAAGTCGCCCCGGGGGGGTTATGACTGTCTGAGCCACATTGGGGATTATGGGCATTAAAATCACCCATTATCAAGAAGGGTCTTGGAAGCTGGGCACAAAGGGAGTCAAGGTCTGGCCATGGGATATCAATCCCAGGTGGCACGTAGAGGGAACATTGAGTGGTGGGCACATCCAGTTGCAATGAGACCGCCACTGCTAACAGAGGCGTCTGCAGAGCCACTCGAGCATGAATGCACCCATTCTGGACAAGGATAGCCACCCCTACCACAGGGTGGCTTTCTTGCTGCCAGGTGTCAGCATATACAGTGTACCCCCATAACAAAATGGGGTATCACTGCAACACAGGATCTCCTGGAGGGAGATGCAGACAGGGTTGTGCCTCGAGATCAGCTGTGCAATCTCGTCCCTCATGTGGGAAAACCCTCAACAGTTCCATTGTAGGAAATTTACCATCAAGTGGACTTAGTTGGCTTGTTTCTATTCCTCCCTTTTCTCTGCCCCACTGCAGAAATGGGAGGGACGCCTTTAATTGGTTCATCCTCCTCCATATTGAATGAGGAATCCCCATTGTGCCTCAGTTTGGGTATGAAAACACCCTGTGATCTCTGCCGTTGGCCAGAAAGCTTGGGTGGGCGAACCAAGGACACCCGCCCCAAGGCAGTAGTGGGGGGTTTCCTTACTTTCTTTCCTCCTGTCTCTCCCACCACCACCACCTCTGTGGAGGAGGTTGGCTGGGCTGGGACAGGGAGGGTGGCCTTCAAGGGAGATGGCTCTCTTTAATGAGTGGCCTCTGAGGCCTCCAAAGAACCTGGCCCTGCCATTATTGGGGGGCCCATGCATCAGCCAGAGGCGGTGGTGGAGCTGGAGGAAGCCATGGAAGTGGGGTTGGGGTCCGTCTGGCAGCCAATGCTTTCACAGACTGGAACCCCATGGACCCCACAGGCCCAAGAGGGCATTAAATGGATGAGAGGGGGAAGCTGAGGTAGGGTGTCCATCTGGGTACAGACAAAGCACAGTGGCTGCCTTGGCAGCACCTGCATAGGACACCCCATGACTAGGGGTCCCTGGCAAGGCTAGATGCCACCATGCATCTTAAAATCTAATACCCTTCTGGACACTCAACTCCTGGATCACACGTTCCTGCAGCCAAGTGGGGCAATCCCGAGAGTAGGCGGGGTGGTTGCCCTTATAGTTTCTACAAAAAGGAGCAGTCTTACAAGACTAAGGGGAGTGGTCACCCTGTCCACAAGTGCCACACATGGCCTTGGCAGAACACAAATTCTGTCCATGGCCATATCCCTGGCACTTGAAGCACCGGAGTGAGCTCAGGATGAAGGCACATACAGGTCTGCGGAGGTAGCCAGCAATGATGTACTCTGGCACCTTGGGCCTACCAAAGGTCAGCACCAAAGTGTCAGATTGTTGGGATTCTCCATCCAGTCAGACTGAGGTGTGGCAGACAGCCACCACACCCTGGTCCCTAATCTCCTCCACTATATGCTCTTCTGATTCCCCACGTAGGTCAGGGCACCGCACCACACATCTACTGGTGTTTAAGGTGTGATGGGGTTCGACCACAACAGAGATGTCACTGAGCTTCCGCATTCTTAATAATGCATCAGTCTGGAGGGGGGTATATGCCTCCACCAACAAGGTGCCATTGCACAATTTCTTGACCAAGGTCACATCACCAGCAATGCCCTTGAGGGCTTTGGTGATAAGGAAGGGTAACGCCTTTGCCAAGGCTGCGCCATCCTCCCCAGAGATGGAAATAAAATGGGAAGTAGGAAGAAGGAATGGATGGTTGTTTGACTGCACCTAAAATCCTAGATGTAGGAACATGCCGTGCATTGGTGGTGGAACCCTGCACCTTAAAACTAAGAGGTCGTTGCCTCTTGTTAAGGGCAAGTGCCGATGCCATAAACGCCACAGGTTCATTCCCATATCCAGTTGGCTTCCTGGGGGAACGTGGTCTCTTTGTAGGAGCAGTACATGTCTCCTTCAGCTCAGTGGCAGGTGGCCCACTCAGTTGGGTGGGACTGAGCCTGCCATCTTCCAGCTCAACACTAGTCAATAAAAGTAAAGAAGGGCATGGGGTTATTTGTAGAGGCCCCCAGCCTCTGTGTTATAGTTGCCATAATTTTAAATAATTATGTTTTTGCTGCCCACAGGTCTTACCCACCACACTGATCCCAACACAGGGACGCTCATTTGGGTCATTGAGACTACTCAGGCAGGATACCATTAGGGTGGCATAATCCCCGAGTACTGGACCATTGGCATTGGGGGTTGACTGCCAGTCAAATTACAGTCACCCCAGGAGGAATAACCACTTATGCACCCCTAGCCGATTGGCCAAGACCGGGCTACTGCCTTGGCCTCCCATTATCCATGGAAGCTGAGGCCAAAGTGATGTTTTGGAGACTGTGGGTCACAACGCTAGTCCCTGATGTCTGTCAGTCACCTCACCTGTGTGGAGTGGCAAGAGGCTTCACAGGGCATACACATCCTAAACCACCAGGATTTGCTTTTCCCAGAAGTGTGGGTCTCCATGCACAGCAAACATGCCAGTAGGCGTTTTTTTAGGGTCACCTCAGTGAGGAGCCTACATTGACCGAGATCAAGTCAGTCATCCAGTAAAGGATGCAAGGACTATGACAACCATGATGATGGTATTGTCCTGTCCAGGACACAAGTAATGGCCAATGACAACAGTGGTGTCCTCCAATCAGGGGCAAGAAAAGGTCACCCCTTTTAGTCGCCTCTTATGACATGCAGGTATGCAGTGTGCCTATTTTACCCTGGTCACACATGAATACACACAGTACAATGCTTGCCTGTCTCCACTTTAGCCATCCAGCATTAATTCTGTGGGTTACATCAGAGTCGATTTCCCCATTGCTCTGAATCACTGATCCTAGATACCTAAACTCACTCACTGCTGGTAGCACCTCATCTCCATGATGAACTACATCCCCTTGGTCCTGGCCACTCCAATTGAAAGTTAAGTACTCTGCATTCTTCATGTTCACCTTCAGAACCCCCACTGGTTTTTTTTTCTGTTGTAATGTCCTGTAAGCACTGTTGAACCTCAACTTGGGCTCCTATAAACTTCCCAAATCGTCAGCAAACACCAAGGACTGGTGGCCCATTCCTCTATTCCTGTCAGCAGATCATCCATTGCCAAAACAAATAGATATGGGTTGAGAGCTGATCCTTGACGAAGCCCTTCCTTCACCTTGAAACCACCAGTATTTCCCCATGCCATACTAAACCTAGTGAGGACGGCATTTGGGGAATACTGGTCCTCAACCCTTGTCATAGAATAAAGATGGGTTGCATTTTTGACATACCAGGCATAAAGCAAAACTGGTTTCTTCATAGACTAGTACAATTTCTGAGGGGACATTCTATGAAACTCTCTCCCAGCCTCATAGAATGGCTCATTAGATAATGCCTCTACAGTTCCTACAGTCCTGGGCATCATCTTTGCCCTTGGACAGTGGGACAATCCAACTCTCCTGCAATGCAGATGGCATTTGGTCCCCAATGGCTATTTTCTTCAAAAGCTTCCCCAGCCATGTAATTACTGTAGTCACCAAACTATGCCAAACGTCGATGGGAATATTATCAGGACCTACAGCTTTGTGTCCTTTCAAATTTTCAAGGGCCCTGACTATTTCTTCCCCACCCACCAAGTCCAAAGCTACTGTGGTGGCAAGGATGCTGTTCATGACCATTTCACTGGTATCTGTGTTTAAGAGTTTGTTGTAATATTCCTTCCACCTCTTCCTTACCTCTTCTGGCTGGAATAAGACCCCAAAATCCCTATCCTTGATCGTCATGGCTTTGTAGACATGCTTACTACTTCTATCTTGGGTCTTGGAGAGTCAAAAAGCTTCCCACTCACTATCTTTAGTCCCTTACCTCTTATAAAACACCTCATACTTTTGGTAATTTGGCTGGGCAATGGTCCTCCTGGCATTTCTTTGCCTGTATTTACTCTGTCTTTTAACCCTGGTCCCCCATCTCCATCCACCTATAAAATGCTGCCTTTTCTGATGAATGGCTGCTTCCACCTCCTCAATCCACCACAAAGTCTGTCTCCCTGAGTATGAGCTTCCTACTCTAGCTGTGCCACACATAGCACTTTTAACATGGTGTAATCTTCCTGACCACCCTTTCCCACATAGTATCAGCTGACACTCCCCAATCCCAGTTGACCTGGCTAATAATCTCCTGCTATTATTCATGTGAGTTTGGTGGCAATTTCAACCACTCAATGACTGGTTCACCTTTACATGGATGGGTCCTAGCTGCACCCCACACCACTACCTCCATCAATGGTGAGGTGTGCAACTGTAGGGATTTTAATTTTTTTAACAAATGTAGGGAATGACGTACTCTAATCATGTTCAAATTCGCAAAGCTGTAGCTTTAATAGATATATATATATATATATATATAGCAAAATAAAAATTTGAGTTTTTACATTGCAATCAATAGGAAAACACACTTTGTGAGATATTTTCTCTCCTATACAAAATAGAACTGCAAATTTTTGAGAAAATGTAGGGAATGAATTACTCCAGTCATGCGCAATACGGCATGTTTGTAGCTTTAATTGAAATTGAGGTTTAGCAAAAAGAATAATGGAGTTTTTGAATTGAAAAGAATGGGAAAACACACTTATTGCGATATTTTCTTTAATATATATTATAGACTCATTTGGGAGTGTTGTTCTCCAATCATGTGCAAGGCGGCATAGCCGTAGCTATAGCAGCAATTGAGATAATGAAAAAAGAAAAATGGAGATTTTACATTGAAATCAATGGGAAAACACACTTTGTGTGATATTTTCCTTTCTATACATAATAGAATCATAACTTATATCAAGAATGTTGGGAATGTGGAACTCCAATCATGCGCAAAATGGCATAACTGTATCATTTATGAATATTTAGATGTAGCAAAGAGAAAAATGGAGTTTTAACATTGAAATCAATGGGAAAAAGAACTTTGTGCGATATTTTCTCTTCTATACAACAAAGAACTGTATATTTTCATGAGAATGTATGGAATGAGGTACTCCTATGATCGGCAAAACGGAATGGCTGTTTCTTTAATAGAAATTAAGATATACTAAAAATAAAAATGGAGTTTTTACATTAAAATAAATGGAAAACACAATGTGGGATATTTTCTCTCCTATACAACATAGAACTGTAA
>JAAFCE010009127.1:25389216-25401619 GCA_013389805.1 Trigoniulus corallinus | reverse complement strand
TTTGCTTTGAAATTAATTTGAAAACACACTTTGTGCATTTTGTCTCCTATACATGATAGAACTGCATGTTATGGCCAGAATGTAGGGAATGCGGCACTCTAATCATGTGGAAATCGACATTGCTGTAGCTTTAACAGAAATTGAGATATAGTTAAAAGAAATATGAAGTTTTTTAACTGAAATCAATGGGAAAATGCATTTTGTGCATTTTGACTCTTACACATGATAGAACTGGAAATTTTTGCCAGACAATAGGGAATGTGGTACTCCAATCATGTGGAAGACGGCATGGCTGCATCTTTAATAGAAATTGATATCAATGAAATCATTCATTGAAATCATTGAAATCAATGAAAAATCACACATTATGCAACATATTTTCTTCTATACAACATAGAACTGTAAATTTTTGCAAGAATGTAGGGATTAAGGTACTCCAATCATGTGCAAAACGCTATAGCTCCAGCTTTAATAGAAATCAGATTTGGAAAAACAAATGGAGATTTTACTTTGAAATTAATGGAAAAACACTTTGTGTGATATTTTCTCTCCTTCACATCATACAACTGTAAAGTTTTTTAAGAATGTAAGAAATGAGGTAATCTTATTATGTGCAAAACGGGATGGCTGTACATTTAATAGAAATTGAGATTGAGAAAAATGAAAGATAGAGTTTTTACATTGAAATCAATGGGAAAACACACTTTGTGCCATACTGTCTATCCTGTACATCATAGAACTATAAATTTCTGCTAGAATGTAGCGAATGAGGTACTCCAATCCTGTGCAAAATAGCATGGCTACAGCTTTAATAGAAATTCAGATTTAGCAAAAAGGAAAATGGAGATTTTACATTGAAATCAGTGGGAAAACACACTTTGTCCGATATTTTCTCTCCTATACAAAATAGAACTGTAAATTTCTGCTAGAATGTAGGGAATGGGGTGCTCCAATCATGTGCAGAATAGCATGGCTGTAGCTTTAATAGAAATTGAGATATACAAAAAGAAAAGTGGAGATTTTATTTTGAAATCAGTATAAAAAACACACTTTGTTTGAAAATATCTCTCCTATAGAACATAGAACTGTAAATTTTAGTGAGGATGTAGGGAATAAGGTTCTCCAATCATGTGGAAAACGGCATGGCTGTAGCTTTAAATAAAATTCAGATATAGCAAAAAGAAAAATGGTTTTTACATTGAAATCCATGGGAAAACACTTTGTGCCATATTTTCTCTCCTATACAACTTAGAACTCTAAATTTTTGCAAGAATGTGGGGCATGAGGTACTCCTATTATGTGTAAAACGGAATAGCTGAAGCATCAATTGACATTGAGATATAGTAAAAATAAAAATTAATTTTTTACATTGAAATCAAAATTAAAATACAATTTGTGCAAAATTTTCATTTTTATGAATAATAGAATCATATCCTTACTTTTTGTGATATTTTCTCTCTTATACAACATAAAATTGAAAATTTTTGTGAGAATGTAGGAAATGAGGTACTTTAATAATGTTCAAAATGGCATGGCTGTAGCTTTAACCTTCAACCGCTCACGTTATTTTGAAAGACATTCAAGCTTGCAAGGCGGCAAACTGGCTGCCTCTCATTTTTCTTTGCATATGGCAGTTTACTAGATGTTTATGGAAATCAGCATGACAAATCTAGTTAATTACACAGATATAAACGAAATTAAATGAGAAACTAAACTAGATGTGACCTAGTGTGACCCTGATTCTGGTACCTTGATACTGGGACCATGATATTTTAACCCTGATACTCACACCCTGATACTTGGGCCCTGACACTGGGGCCCTGATACTTGGACTCTGACCCTAGGACTATGATAGTGGGACCATGATAGTAGGACCCTGATAGTGGGACCCTGATTCTGACCCCCTGATACTGGGACCTTCATATCTTTACTCTGATACTGAGAAAATGATACTGGGACCATGATAGTTGGACCCTGATACTGGGACCATGATTGTCAGACCCTGCTAGTTGGACCACAATGGTCCAACCCCAATAGTGGGACCCTGATAGTCGGACCATGGATCTGCAGTGCTTTGTCCCATGGAGCCCTAAAAATCCTGCTATGGGGAACCACTTTCCTATGAACTTGCAAGGCAGCAGAATGGCCGTCTGTGTAATCCTCCATAACCCCAGCTCCTTTGAAAACGAATTGCTCCAAAATGACATGAGTTGGAAAAAAATTTTAATTACAAGTTGTTACCAAATATACAACTTGAGTATACTAGGTGGTCCCAATCATTTATTCAGTCCTGCTACAGTGGCACAAATATTTATTTAATTTGGCGGCCAATTTGCCAACCATGCGAGCGCTTGAAGGTTAACAGAAATTTAGGTTGGGCATAAGGAAAATGGTTATTAAATTAAAATCATTGGGAAATTGAAGTTTTTACATTGTAATTAATGGGAAAACACAGTTTGTGCGATATTTTCATTCCTATACATAATAGAATCATAACATTGATCCAGAATGTTGAGAATGTGTTACTCCAATCATGAAAAAACGGCATGCTGTAGCTTTAATAGAAATTGATATAAAGAAAAATGGAGCTTTTATATTGAAATCTATAAGAAAACACACTTTGTGTGATAATTTCTCTCCTATACAACATAGAACTGTAAATTCTTGCAAAAATGTAGGGAATGAGGTACTCCAATCTTGTGCAAAACGTCGTAAGTGTAGCTTCAAAAGAAAACACAAATGGGAAAAGACACTTTGTGTGATATTTTCTCTCCTATATAACATAGAACTTTAAATTTTTGCAAGAATGCTGGGAATGAGGTACTGCAATTATGTGCAAAAAGTTATTGAAATTGAGATATAGCAAAAAGTAAACAAAAGTGTTTCTATTGAAATTAATGGGAAAACGCACTTTGTGCATTTTTTCTCCTATGCATGATAATAGTGCAAATTTTGCAAAAAAAGGTAGGGAATGTTGTACTTCAATCATTCACGAAATGGCATCGCTGCAGCTTTAGTAGAAATCCAGATATACCATACAGAAAAAAGGAGTTTTACTTTAAAATTAATCATAAAAACACACTTTGAGCGATATGTTCCCTCCTGTACAACATAGAGTTGTATATTTTTGTGAGAATGAAGGGAATAAGGTACTCCTATCATGTGCAAAATGGCATGGCTGTAGCTTAAATAGAAATTGAGATATATCAAAAAGAAATATGGATAGTTTACATTGATATCAAAAGGAAAACACACATTTTGGGATATTTTCACTACTATATGTATCAGAATCATAACTTTTATCCAGAATGTTGGGAATGTGGTACTCCAATCATGTGCAAAACGTCATGGGTTTAGCTTAAATAGAATTTAGGACATAGCAAAAGAATGGTTTTTAGATTGAAATCAATGGGAAAACCCATTTTGTGCGATATTTTCTCTCCTATGCAAAATAGAACTGTAAATGTTTGTGAGAATGTAGGAAATGAGGAACTCCAATCATGTGCAAAACAGCATGGCTATAACTCTATAATAGAAAGTTAGATATATCAAAATGAAAAATGGAGTTTTCACATTGAAATCAATGAAAGAACACACTTTGCATGATATTTTCTTTCCTATACATAATAGAATGATAACTTTTATCCAGACTGTTGGGAATGTGCTACTCCAATCATGTGCAAAACGTCATGGATGTATCTTTCATAGAAATTCAATATAGCAAAAAGAAAATTGGAGTTTTTACATTGAAATCAATAAGAAAACACACTATCTGCAATATTTTCTCTCCTATACATAATAGATTTATAACTTTTATCCTGAATGTTGGGAATGGGGCATTTCAATCAAGTGAAAAGTGGCACGCTGTAGCTTTACTAGAAATTGAGATATAGTTAAAAGAAAAATGGAGTTTTTAAAATGAAATCAAAGGGAAAACACACTTTGTGTGATGTTTTCTCGCCTATGTAACATGTAAATGTAAATTTTTGCTAGAATGTAGGGAATGAGTTTTTCCAATCATTTGCAAAACACCATGGCTACAGATTAAATAGAAGAATAGCAAAAAGAAAAATCGAATTTTTAGATTGAAACCAATTAGAAAACATTAAATCATTTATTTTTGCGACAATGTAGGGAATGAGGCACTCTAATCATGTGCAAAATGACAAGGGTGAAAATCGATGGGAAATCGATGAAAAACACACTTTGTGCAAGATTTTCTTTGCTGTGCATAATAGAATCAAAATCTTGATTTAAAATATTGGAATTGTGGTACTCCAATGATATGCAAAATGGCATGGGTGCAGCCTTAATAGAAATTGTGATATAGAAAAGGAAAAATGTGGTTTTCACATTGAAATCATTTGAAAAAAATACTTTGTGCAATATTTTCTTTTCTATACATAATAGAATCATAAATTTCATCCACAATGTTGGTAAAGTGATACTCCAAACATGTGCAAAACAGCATGGCTCTAGCTTTAATTGAAATTTTGATGCAGCAAAAAGAAAAATGAAGTTTTTACATTTAAATCAATAGGAAAATACAATTTGTACGACATTTTCTCTCCCATACAACCTATAACTGTAAATTTTTAGGATAATGTAGTAAATGAGGTACTCCAATCATGCTCCAAATGGCATAGCTGTTGCTTAAATAGAAATTGAGTTACAGCAAAAAGAAAAACGGAGTTTTTAGAATGAAATCAATGGGAAAAAACACTTTGTGTTTCATTTTCTCTCCAATACTACATAGAACTGTAAATTTTTGTGAGAATGTAGAAAATGAGGTACTCTAATCATGTTGTAAACGGCATGGCTGTAGCTTTAACAGAAATTAGGATATAGGAAAACGAAAATGGATTTTTACATTGAAATCAATAAGAAAACACACTTTGTGCGATATTTTCTCTTCCATGAAATATAGAACTGCAGAATTCTGCATGAATGTAGGAAATGAGGTACTCCAATCATGTGTAAATCGGCATGGCTAGCTTTAATGGAAATTGAGATAGTGAAAAGAAAAAAATAGAGTTTTTAAAGTAAAATCAATTAGAAAACACACTTTGGGAGACGTTTTCTCTCTTGTATATCATAGCACTGTAAATTTTTTCTAGAATGTAGGGGATGTGGTACTCCAATCATGTGTAAAACGGCATGGCTTGCTTTAATGGAAATTGAGATGCAGTGATAAGAAAAATGGAGTTTTTACATTGAAATCAATAGGAAAACACACTGTGTGATATTTTCTCTCTTATACAACATAGAATTGTAAATTTTTGTGAGTATGTACGGAATGAGGTACTCCAATTATGTGCAAAATGGAATAGCTGTAGCTTTAAAAGAAAATGAGATATAGCAAAAAGAAAAATGGAGTTTACACTTTGAAATCGAAGAGAAAGCACACATTGTGCTCTATTTGCTCTTCTATTAAAAATACAACTGTAAATTTTTGTGAGAATGTAGGGAATGAGGTAACTCAAATCATGTGCAACATAGCATGGCTGTAGCTTTAATAGAAAATCAGATATAGGAAAAAGAAAAATGGAGTTTTTATAATAAAATCAGTTAGAAAAAACACTTTGTGCAATGTTTTCTCTCCTAAATAACATCAAACTGTAAATTTTTGTGAGAATGTAGGGAATAATGTACTCCAATCATGTGGAAATCGGCATAGCTTTAGCTTTAATTCAAATTGAGATAATGCAAAAAAAAATGGAATTTTTATATTGAAATCAATGAGAAATCACACTTTGTGAGTTATTTTCTCCCCGTATGACATTAAACTGTAAATATTTGCCAGAATGAAGGGAATGTGGTTCTCCAATCATGTGCAACTCGGCATGGCTGTAGCTTTAATAAAATTTCAGATATAGGAAATGGAGAAAAATTGAGTTTTTACATTAAAATAAATGGGAAACACACTTTTTGCAATATTTTCTCTCATATAAAACATATAACTGTAATTTTTTTCAAGAATACAGGTAACGAGGTACTCTAATCATATGCAAAACGACATGGCAGCTGCTTCAATTGAAATTGAGATATAGCAAAAAGAATAATGTAGGTTTTACACTTAAATCAATTCGAAAACAGTTTCTGTGATATTTTCTCTCCTACACAGAAATGAACTTTTAATTTTAGTGAGAATGTATGGAATAAGGTACTGCAATCATGTGCAAAACCGCATGGCTGTAACTTTAGTAGAAGTATAGATATAGCTAAAAGAAAATGAAGTTTTTCTATTGGAATCATTGGGAAATACCACTATGTGCATTTTATCTCCTATACAGGATAGAACTGCAAAATTTGGCCAGAATGTAGAGAATGTGGTACTCCAATCACGTTCGAAGCAAGATGGCTGCTGCTTAAATAGAAATTGAGATATTGCAAATAGAAAAATTAAAGTTTTGACATTGAAATCAATGAGAAAACACACTTTGTGCAATATTTTCTTTCCTATCAATAATAGAATCATAACTTTAATCCAGAATGTTGGGAATGTGGTACTCCAATCATGTGCAAAGTGGCATGGCTGTAGCTTTAATAGAAATTAAGATATAGAAAAGAGAAAAATAGAGTTTTTACATTGAAATCAAAGAGAAAGCACACTTTGAGAGATATTTTCCTTCCTATAAATAATAGAAGCATAACTTTTATTCAGAATGTTAGGAATGTGGTACTCCAATCATGTGAAAAGCAGCATGGCTGTAGTTTTTATAGAAATTAAGATATAGCAGGGAGAAAAATGGTTTTTTTACATTGAAATTAATCAGAAATCACACTTTGTGTGACATTTTCCCTCCTTTACAACATAAAACTGTAAATTTTTTGAGAATGTAGGGAATGAGGTACTTCAATCATGTGCAAAACATCATAGCTGTAGCTTTATTAAAAATTGAGATATTGGAAAAAGAAAAATGCAGTTTTTCCATTGAAATCAATGGAAAAAGCACTGCAGATATTGCAGATAGAACTGCAGATATTGGCTAAAATCTAGGGAATTTTGTACTCCAGTCATGTGCAAAACGGCGTGGCTAGAGCATTAATGGAAAATGAGATAAAGCAAGAGGAGAAATGGAGTATGTACTTTCACACCTATTGGAAAACACACATTGTGCAATATTTTATCTTGCATAATACATGAACTGTAAATTTTTTTAACAATTTAGGGAATGAGTTACAAAAATCATGTGCAAAATGGCTTTGCTGTAGCTTTAATATAAATTGAGATATAGTAAAAAGAAAATTGGAGTTTTTACATTGAAATCAATGGAAAAACACACTTAGTGTGACATTTTCACCCCAATATAACATAGAACTGAAAATTTTTCGAAAATGTAGGGAATGAGTTAACCCAATCATGTGGAAAACGGCATGGCTGTAGTTTTAATAGAGATTTAGATATAGGGAAAGAAAAATTCAGTTTTTACATTGAAATGAAATGGAAAATACATTTTGTGTGATATTTTCTCTCCTATACAACATGGAACTGTAAATTTTTAGGAGAATGTAGTAAATGAGGTACTCCAATCATGTGCAATACGGCATGGCTGTATATTAATAGAAATTGAGATATGGCAAGAAGAAAAATGATGTTTTTACAATGAAATGAAATCAATGAGAAAACACACTTTGTGCGATATTTTCTCTGCTATACAACATTGAACTGTTTTTTTGCGAAAATGCAGGGAATAAGGTACTCCAATCATTTGCAAAAGGGCATGGCTGTAGCTTTAATAGAAATGGAGATATAAAAAAAATTGAGTTTAACATTGAAATCAATAAGAAAGCACACTTTGTGCTGTAATTACTCTCATATACAACATAGAACTGTAAATTTTTTCAGGAATGTAGAGAATGATTAAGTTGCTTTTGGGACCACTTTTTGTTATTCACATTACTATAGCATAATTTTGCAGTACTTTCAGAGATCATATTACTACACCTCCAAAAGTTGCAGAGTGTGGTGGATTCAACCTCCTAATGTTGGAGCTTTCTAAGATCCAGATGGAGATCAGCAACTTATAGGCTACTATCTTGAGTTCCAGCTCATCAGCAGCTGGTTTTGTTAAAAGTAAGGTTGGGATGTCATTGCCGTCACAATCTAGTTAACCTAGAATATTGGTGACGCTATCAGGTAATAATGGGGGCATGAAGATTGGTAAGGCATCCCTCAGTGAAAAGTCATAGAGCCTCAAGGTGGCAGGGGAATTTCAGATACTGGATAGTCAAAAAACAATACTCACATTGCAAGGGAAGGGGGTTAGGGAATCAGATGCAGGGGATAGTGATTTTCCTGCCTCTATACCCCAGGTTTCTACTTGTGGAGGATTGGCAGAGGCTAGTGAAGATGGCGCCACATGTGTACAAAACCCATCCCCTGGCAAATCCATTTTTTTACCTGGGGAAAAAACTTAAGGGGTGTTGATAGCTGGGCTACAGAGAGGGTGTATTAGTGTTGCTTCACTTTCTTATGCATGGTTGGAAGACGTAAAGGGTAGGATTGAAGGTATTATGAAAGGGGAAAAGGAAGGACTGCATGAAGATTTTACATATAGGATTAATTGATATAACTCTTGATAAACCTGCAGTTGAAGTTCTGTAGGGAATTATGGATATAGGTTAAGAAGTAAAAAGATTTTGGCCCCAGGCAAGAGATAAGCTGTGCCCTGTTGTGGAACGACATGATAAAGGCAGGTTAACTGCAGCAAATGCCTGATGGATCAATAATAGGATGTTTTCTAAGGTCAGGCTATTGGGGCAAAAATACTGGATTACAGAGCATATCTCTCAGATCTCCAACATTGGTTTGCTGTTGGTGGGTTCCATTTTAATGCAATGGCAGTCTCAAGGATTTGTGCAAAAATGAAGGAGTTTATTTTTTACTTTTAGGAAAGGTACTAAGTCATCCTTGTTGAGTAAAATATCAATAGGAACGGTATTAATAGGGGAGGGATAGGTAAGTCTTTAGCAGTAAATTATCCATTGACTTTGCTTGTAGTGAATAGCAGAGGCATAGTCAATAAAGTGGTTAGTTCAATATTCTTGCTAACACATCAGATGCTATCATAATTGGCACTGAATCCTGTTTGAGGGGAAACATCAAGTCAGCAGAGATCATCTCAGATAAGTTTTTAATTTATAGAAAGGTTAGGAAAACATGCAGAGATGGTGGAGTGTTTATAGCGATAGTTAAATCCCTGGACAGCTGTAGGGAACTGCAATATGAGGAAGATTGTGAAATGGTATGTTGTCATGTTGTGAGCTCTCGTGATCATGGTATTTATGTAGATGGCTTCTATCGTCCACCAGGTGATGATATACTCCCACTTATAAGACTGTCACAATCATTGGAGCATATATATCAAAAGGAGAAGGTACCACTAGTAATTCTTGGAGGGGGCTTCAATTTACCAGGGTTGGATTGGGGCAGTGTGCAGCCTAATTTTAATTCCAAGTTATCAGGTGCTCTGAACCTATTTTTGGAACTTTTGTACTGTAATGTATTGTAACAGATTGTGACAATGCCTACACAAGATAAAGGAGGAATTTTATATTTAGTATTTACAAATGTGCCCAGCTCTATCAAAGCTGTAGAGTGTGTTGAAGGAATTAGTGACCATGCAGGGGTAAGGGTGGAGATAGCTAAAAGGTTACCTAGACATGTGGCCTTAAACAGGGTGGCATACCAATATAATAATGCAAATTGGGAATACTTTTAATCATATCTATAATATGAGTTAAATGATTTTTATACCATTGCTAATACCTGTGGTGTTGAGGAATCTTGGCAACGATTCTGAGCCCTTTTAGAGAAGGGGAAAAAGCTAACTGTCAACACTAAGATTACATGGAATAATACTTTTCCTGAATGGTATATGAAAGATGTGTAGGTAGCTTTGTGGAGCCAGCTAAAGGCTAGGAACACAATTTGGAGAGGAAGGGATGCCAATAGTTAGTTAGATAATAGGAAGGCCTGGAAAATGGATAAAATCTATGTGAAGAAGGCTTACAACAATATTCATGAAAACATTTTGGGATACAGGCTTAAGAAAAATCCAAAGGCGTTCTGTGGGCATCTGAAGAGGTGTAGGAAAGAGGGTTATAGGGATACAGTGGTAAAAGATAGTTAAGGAAATTTTGTTAATGATAGTCTTATGATTGCAAATGTTTTCAATGATGCATTTGCAAAAAGCTTTTCAACCAGTAGGAGGAACTTCCAGCTGGTATTTGATAGTGGTTCTCCAGGGGGAATGGATGAGGTAACTATAACTAGGGGGAAATAAGAAACTTCTACACAAATCAGAGGTTCATAAGGCTGGTCCTCATGGCATTTCTCCATATATTATGCAGCGACTTTCAGGGATACTTAGCTTTTACCTGGTGAAAATATTTTGAAAGTCATTAGACATGGGTATTGTTCCATCATCATGGAAATTTGCTAATGTGGTACTAAATTTTCAAGTCAGGAGACACAGCAGACCTTCAGTGCTATAGACCTGTTTTATTAATGAGTGCTTTATCCAACGTTTTTGAACACAACCTATTCTCCTCTGTTATGGGATATCTGGTAAAGAATGGCATCTTTAGCAACAATCAGCATGGATTTATTAAAGGGAGGGCATGTGACACCCATATGGCTTGATTGATGGATTATATTTAAAGGGATTTAGACAACAGAAAGCAGGTTGATGTTTTATTCTTATACTTTCAACAGGCTTTTGTCATGTTGCCCCATGATAAGCTGATTTCAAAAATGTCAAGTATAGGATTACATATTAATGTTACTCAGTCAGTAAGGTCCTATCTTCTTGATAGACAACAGTGGGTAATGTACAGGGGTAGTGCATCTGAATGGAAACCATCCACATCAGGGGTACCTTAGGGAAGTGTTTTTGATCCTTTGTTGTACATTCTCTATGTGTACGACATAGGGTTTGACATTAGTTCCTTCCTTGAACTATTTGCAGATGATACATCTTCTGCCTGGGTATTAGATGACAGGTTTTCATCCTGTACACAATTACAACAGGATCTCGATAAGATTTACTATTGGTGTGTAAAATGGGAAATGCCATTGAATCTGAAAAAGTGTAGGATTCTTCAATATCCAGATCTAGGGAGCTACTCGATATGGATTACTCTATTGTTGGCGTCAGGGTTGAGAGAGTTGGAAACCATAAGAATCTTGCAATAATTCTAAATTACCAAGGTACCTGGAAGGATCATATTAGTAAATTGGTTGGGCGGGCTGGTAAAATCCTTCATCTTATTAGTAGGGTCCTTTGGTACAGCACAAGGAAGGTAAGGGAAACAGCACATATGTCAATGAAGCAACCAATTTTGGTGCATGGTAGTGCAATTTGGTTTCCCTTCAGGCAAGAATTATCTTGAAAGATTGAAAGGATACAGAGGAGGGCAGCAAGAATTGTATTAAACAGGTTTTCTTACAGGGATAGTGTGTCTGACATGATCAGGGAATTAGGTTGGGGAACACTAAGCAAGTGGCAAACATCTCACAGCATAAGTCTGTTTATCAGACTGCTGCTGCTGGGGTGTGATGGACCTCTGGTGGGATGCGTGTCCCCTGCTCAGTAAAAAGGGAGAAAGGATCATTTGTATAAACTGAAGGGGATTAGGGTACAGAAAGACCAATATTACTGGTCATTCTTACCAAGGACCATTCGACTGTGGAATAGCCTTGCAAAGGATAAGGGGGAGGGCCTAATAAAAAGCCACCATACTATTACTAGTGTTGTGGATAGATCACAGGAATTTCAGCCTAGGGTTTTTTAACCGTTTTGTATTGCATGTAAGAATGACAGTTGGTCCCACCAGTGCCATATGGGCCAAATAAGACTGCTGGCGGTGTCACAAATTAAAATTAAAATGAGGTACTTCAGTTATGTGCAAAACGACATGGCTATAGGTTTAGTAGGAATTGAGATATAGCAATAAGAAAAATGGAGCTTTTACATTGAAATCAAAGGAAAATCACACTTTGTGTGATATTTTCTCTGCAATACAATATATAACTGTACATTTTTACAAGAATGTAAAGAATGAGGTACTCAAATTATGTACAAATTGGCATGGCAGTAGCATTAATAGAAATTGAGAAATAGCAAAAAGAAAAATGATGTTTTTACATTGAAATAAAATGGGAAAACACACTGTGTGTGATATTTTCTTTCCTATATCACATAGAGCTGTTACATTTTGCGAGAATTTAGGGAATGAGGTACTCCAATCATATGAAAAATTGCATTGCTGTAGAAAATAGAAATTGAGTTATTGCAGAAAAAAAATGGAGTTTTTACATTAAAAATTAATGGAAAAAATAACTTTGTGCAACAATTTCTCTCCTATACAACACAGAATTGTTAATTTTTGCAATAAT
>JAAFCE010009127.1:25366115-25386031 GCA_013389805.1 Trigoniulus corallinus | reverse complement strand
ACAATTTCTCTCCTATACAACACAGAATTGTTAATTTTTGCAATAATGTAGGGAATGAGGTAGTCAAATCATGTGCAAAACAGCATAACTCCAGCTTTAATAGAAATTGAGAATCAGGAAAAGGAAAATGGAGTTTTTATATTGAAATCAATTGGAAAACACACTTTGTGTGATATTTTCTCTCCTATAAAACATAGAACTGTCAAATTTTGTGAGAATGAAGGGAATGAGGTACTCCAATTGTATGCAAAACGGCATGGCTGTACCTTTAATTGAAATTAAGATATAGCAAAAAGAAAAATGAGGTTTTTTTCAATGAAATCAATAAGAAAACACAATTTGTGCGATATTCTCTTTCCTGTATATAATAGAATCATAAATTTTATCCGGGATGTTGGGAATGTGGTACACTAATCATGTGCAAAACAGCATGGCTGTAGCTTTACTAGAAATATGGATAAAGCAAAAAGGAAAATGGAGCCTTTACATTGAAGTCACTAGGAAAACACACTTTGTGCAATTCTTTCTCTCCTATACAACATAGAACTGCAAGTTTTTTACAAGAATGCAGGGATGGGTGTTGCTATAATAGAAATTGAGATATAAAAAAAAGAAAAATGAAGATTTTTAATTAAAATAAATAAAAAAACATACTTTTTGCAATATTTTCTCTCCTTTCTGTAAATTTTTGTTCAAAAGATATAGAATGAGGTACTTCAATCATATACAAAATGGCTTGGCTGTAGCTTTAACAAAATATTAAATATAGCAAAAAGAAAAATGATTTTTTTTCCTATTGAAATGAATAGGAAAACACACTTTGTGCGATATTTTCTCTTCTGTACAACACTGAGCTGTAAATTTTTGTGAGAACATAGGGAATGAGGTACCGCAAGCACGTGCAAAACGGCATGGCTGTAAATTTAATAGAAAGTGAGATACAAATTTAATTTTTAAATTAAAAACAATGGGAAAAGCACTTTGTGCAATATTTTCTTTCCTTTACATAATAGAATCATAACTTTTATTCAGAATGTTGGGAATGTGGTAACTCCAATCATGAGCAAAACGGCATGGCAGTGGCTTTAATAGAAATTGAGTTTCAGCAAAAAGAAAAATGGAGTTTTTACATTGAAATCAATAGGAAAAGTTGCTGTGCAATATTCTCTCTTCCATAGAACATGGGACTGTACATTGCAAACATAGTGTAAGGCAAAGCGGCATGGGTATAGCTTTAATGGGAATTGAGATATAGCAAAAAGATAAAAGAAGTTTTTCAATTGAAATAAAAAAAACTCACCTTGTGCAATATTTTCTCTCTTATACAACGTAGAACTGTAAAGTTCTGAATCATTTGCAAACCGGCATGGTGGTAGCTTTAATAGAAATTGAGATTTTAATTCGATAGGAAAACTAACTTTGATTAAATATTGTTTTACCTATACATAATAGAATCATAACTTTTATCCAGAATGTTGCGATTGTGGTACTCCAATCATGTGAAAAATTACATGGCTGTAGCATTAATAGAAATTGAGATATAGGAAAAAGAAAAATGAATTTTTTACATTAAATCAATGGAAAATCATGCAGTGCGATATTCTCTCTCCTATAAAACGTTGAACTGTAAATTTCGGAAAGAGTGTAGGGAATGTGGTACTCCAATCATGTGCAAAACGGCATGGCTATAGCTTTAATAGAAATTGAGATATAGCAAAAAGATAAAAGAAGTTTTTACAATAAAATCAAAAAGAAAACTCACTTTGTGCAATATTTTCTCTCCTATAAAACATACAACTGTAAAGTTTTGCAAGAATTTAAGGAATGAGGTACTCCAATAATGTCATAAAAGGCATGGCTTTAGCTTTATTAGAAATTGAGATATAGCAAAAAGAAAAAAAAAGAAGTTTTTCCATTAAAATCAATGGGAAAACTCACTTTGTGCAATATTTTCTTTCCTATATATAATAGAATCATAACTTTTATCCAGATTGTTGGGATTGTGGTTTTCTAATCATGTGTAAAATGGCATGGCTGTAGCTTTAAAAGAAATTGAGAGATAGGAAAAAGAAAAATGAAGTTTTTATATTGAAATAAATGAAAAAATACATGGCTACATATTCTCTTCTATTCAACATAGAACTGTAAATTTTTGCTAGAATGTGGGGATGTTGTACTCCAATGGCATAATGAGCGAACAGTGGTGTAATGGCATAATGGGCATCGTCTACAGTAGAACCATCCAATCATAAGTGCATGGGAGTGCTGCACTCTGAAAGCAGTTCACAGAGCTTCATCTGCATTTGTGTGGTTGTGGTTGTCATGCTCCACACTGATTGCAGATTTAACTGGTTTCATGAATTTTTATGTATTTTATGGTGTGTTTTGAGGCTTTTAAACGTTTTGTGCTCAGTTTTGAGTTAGTTTTATTTGCCTTTTTGACGATTTTTGTCTTTTTGGTTAATATTTTATTGCTACTTTTTTAGCTTTGGTAGCCATCTTCGTTGAGATAATTATTCACTATCTCGCTGGTCTAGCCGTGTTTTCCTTAGGTGAAGTGCCATTGTTTGGTGATTGTATCACCTGTTTATCGTTCTCCATATTTGATATTACACTGGTTAAACTCTACTGTTTGCTTCCTTTGTGTCTTCTAACTTTCTTTGGTGCTAGGCTGCTGGTGTAAGCCAGGGCCAAACGCTTTGTTAGCTGTGACCGGTAGTGATGGCCCACTGAGGGGCTTGCCCACTTTATGGAAAGGATGTTTATCCTCAGAGTGCACATATTCGGTGCACAGTGTGTCGAGGGAAATCTCTCACTGAGTGCTTGAATATTAGTGGTGCTGAGGTGGCTCTTCTAGCCTCCACTTTTACTTGTATTACATGTCGCTGGAATGGAACTGAGGAATCTCCTTTAAAACCTTTCATTGCAGCATCTATTGTTAAGCCTCTCATCTCCTCCCCAGCTGAGAATATTGCTAGTGCTGACTCGCATATGGCTTCACTACACTCTAGGCTTAGTTAGAAACTGCTGATGTTTGAGGAATTGGTTCCCCTTTTGCAAGATATTCTTCAGACTGCTTCAATTATTGTTAAAGAAGTCAGTATTTTTAAATCTGATATTGGTATGATAAAATCGGATATATCTGAGATAAAAGTTTCTTCATCAAATTTAACTCAGTCTTTATTGAAGGATTCTTTGAAACTACCAAAAAAGGAGCCACGCTCTTATGCTGAGGTAGTAAAATTGCATGAACCAGAGAGGAGATCTTATCTTTCTTCAAATCCAGTGTCTACTCCAGTTGCAATGCTTGGGACTCCCCTTAATGGTGGTGGTACAAGAAAGGTGGGTTGTAACAAGCCTTCTAGACCACTGCTGTACAGGGGGAGCAGTGATTGCACTGACATTCCCATGGTTCCAAAGACTCGAAATTTCCATCTATTTGTCACAATAGTTGCACATCATAGTTCTTGTGAGATGATTCGTGCTATTTATTAAAACATTCCTAAGACAATGTTAATTCTATTGTTAAGTTACACTCCAAGCATTCTTCTTATTATTCTTTTGTGATTACAGTAGATGTATCATTAGAATCAAAATTGTCAGCAGCTTACATTTGGTCTTCTGATGCATTTTATTAACCCTTCTGGGGTTTTGTACATGAGAACATGATTGTAGATAAGTTGTGAATGGCAAATGAGGGTACTTCTGCAAAAGCTCCCTTGGACCCGGAAAATTTCTTGGGTTTAGATGTTGACGCCAGAGAGGGGGTTTGATGTTGACGCTTTCCCCTGACTGATGGCTAATGCTATACTTCACTTAACATCTAGTATCAAAATGTGAAAAGCGTATGTACAAAAAGTGTGACTTTCTTATCAAATGTTATCTCTACATACTTTGATATTACTGCCCTGATGGAAACTTAACTTACTCCTGAGTTTAGTTCCCTAAATTACATTCCCTCAAATTTTGAGGTGCACCAGATGGACCGTACTTCCCAGAGATTGGGGGGTGGTTTACTGATAGCTTGCAACCATTGTTGGTTTCCATGTAAATGTGTCTGTATTGCAGAATTATGTTTGGATGAATATACATTAGGTCTCTCCTTTTTTTCGAGAGGCTCTGCAAGGAATATTCTCTTTATCCTCAGTATTTGTTATGTCCCTCCCTGTTTGAAAAGTTCAGCTAATTCAGCAGTTGTTGGGAGACTTAGCAGCTAAGGCTATACATTATTCTCCAATAATTATTCTTGGGGACTTCAATGTTCCTGATTTGGACTGGTCAGGTTCTAGTCCACTATTTACTGGGATGGTTGGTGTTGGTAAAGCCCTGGTTTTATCTTCCATGATTGAGTTTTTGAAATTAGTGCAATTTAATAGAGTGTTTAACCATAGGAATCGCCTGTTAGATCTGTGTTTGTAAGATGTGCAGTGTCAGGTGAATTTAACTGCTCCATTATCTGTTGTGGATTTATACCACCCTCCCTTACTGATTTCTGTCCAAGTGATAGGTAAGTTAGAAAAGCCAACTAGTAGTTCATGTATCAATTGGTGGAAGGGAAATTATATTCAATTATTTCATTATTTGGCAAATGTGAATTGCCGTCCGATTATTGATGATGACCATCCTAGGGAGGCTTGCAAGTTATTCTTTTCAATTATTAAAACGGGGGTTAGGCTTTTTGTGCCACTTGCTTACCCTCAGGCGAATTCCCAGGGCTTCCCCTTTGGGTTTAGCAAGGAATTAATTTCTGCTCTGCGTTGCAAAAGGAAATGGTATTTTTGAAATAAAGAGAGGCCCTCCCTTTCCATTTATGCTCGTTTTTCAAAAGCTAGAACTTTAGTAAAACAAATAATCACACGGGATTGTCTTAAATTTTTATCCTACCTTACAGGCAAATAACATTCTCCACAGACGTTTTGGAAAAATTATCGTAGGTATACTGCTAAATTTCATCCTGAGATTATCCTGCACTCAAATAATTCTCTTAAATCTGATCCAGAAGAGATTTGTGATGAATTTAGGGCTCATTTTTCTTCTGTGGGAGTAGGTAGCAACTCTTTGTGGGATGCTAGTCAGTCTCACCCATATGTACTTCCTGAGGCTTTAGACATTTTATATGTAGACAATGTTGGTATTGAGGAGGTTTCTCAAGCCATCAGAAAATAAATTCCCTCTTTTGTGACAGGGCCTGATATTTTTCCTTCAATGTTAATAAAAGCATATAAAGATGTGTTAGCACCTGTATTAGCATTGATTTTCAAAAAGTGTATTAGATTTTATTATTTACCTATTTATTGCAAACCAGCACATACAATCCCATTACACAAATCAGGGTCAAACATTTATGCCAGAATTACCGACCTATCTCAATTGTATCAATATTTGTAAAGATATTGAAGATTACATTGTTAAACGGATTACAGATTGGAGTCGTTTATTCCTGGATGAGAAACAGCATGGGTTTTCGACAGAGCATTCCACAGAAACTAATCTCCTCTGTCATATTTCTGCTGTGCAGGATGCTTTTAGAAATTGATAACAGATGGATGTCATTTATTTAGATCTTACACAGGCATTTGACCGTGTTCCTATAGATCTTTTGCTTTGGAAACTTAAACAGTTGGGCTGCTCATCTATGTTGTGTGCATTTTTGAATAATTTTTGACAGAACGCCTCAATTTTGTTAAAATAGGCCACTATATATTGTCTAATAGTTAATCATTGAGATCGGGAGTTCCCCAGGGAAGTGCACTCAGTCCATTCCTATGTTCTATATTCATAAATGACCTGTTTACTTCAGTGTCAGCTCCAGTTACACTGTTGGGGTTTGCTGATAATTTAAAGATGGGTTAAGAGATTGTGGCAGCTGAAGATATACATCACTGCAGGCTGGTTTATCTCAGCTTGAGTTATGGATGACCACTAACAGATTATTTGTAAATCAAAAGAAGATATTTATAATGTCATTCACATGCTGGCATTCACCTCATTTATTCAATTATTATTTTACTAACAGTATCGCAGCCCCTCGAGTTAATGTAGTAAATGACCTCAAAGTACTCTTGGATCAAAAATAATCCTTTGCTACCCATTTCTGACGATGTCTTCTGGCGTTGAGACGATGTGCATTTGCAGTTGCCAATTTGAAGGACATATTTAGGAATCAAAGGTTAAAAAGTCATTTATTTCAGGTCTTAATTATTCATAAGGTATTATATGCTTCTACATGCTTTACTGATTGTGCTTCTACTCTTATGGCCCCCATTGGTAAACTGTATAATAGGTTGTTACTGGGAGAAAATGCTGTGGCCCATAAAACCAGACTAAAATTAAATAGGTTACATTGTGGAATGGGAGAAGGTTCTTCATCTATTTCTAAATGTCACACAATTGGTATGTTGCCTTTTGATAAGATTATAATGTTCTGTAAACTTTTGCTCCTCTACCACATATTTTCTAGTAAGATTAAATCTACTCAACTACATGCACACCTCAAATTTTGATTTTCTGAAAGAAATGGGCGTTTACAGCATCTGTTTGCACATCTTCCACATTTGCATCACCCAATAGCTGAAGCACTGATTTTATTTATTGAGTTAAATATTTCGTTGGATGATCTGTTATTAACTGAGAAACAGTTTAACTGTTCCATATATGCTAAATCGATATTCTGATTTTAAAGGTGACAGGTTTTGGGAGTTAAATTTGGGGCAGTTTTTAGCATCACATTTCCAAATTCCCTTTCCCACTCAACCTTCTAAAGGATTTCCTGTAAGGTTGAGTTTCTCATAGATGATGGTGGCGGTGGTGGTAAATGTAAATTTACTGGTCAACTGCACTTTTTCTCCCATTCCTAAACTCCCTCTTTACATAATTATGCACCAACGTCATTTGTTCATATGTGGCTTCGTCTGCTCACACAGTATCTGCCACTCTTGTGTGCCACTGAACCAGCCTTATATATAATACAATGATTATCTTTTACTTGGAATGTTGGATGTTTGGTACTCCAATAATGTGCAAAACGGCATGGTTGTAGCTTTAATACAAATTAAGATATAGCAAAATGAAAAAAGGAGTTTTTCAAATGTAATCAAAATAAAAACACACATTGTGCAATATTTTCTTTACTATACATAATAGAATCATAACTTTTATTGAAATTTTTGGGAAGTGGTACTCTAATCATGGGCAAAATGGCATGGCTGTAGCTTTAATATAAATTGAGGTAAAGGGAAAAGAAAAATGGAGAATTTACATGTAAATCAGTAAGAAAAAAAAATTTTACCATATTTTCTCTCCTATAAAACATTAAACTGTAGATTTCTGAGAAAATGTAGGGAATGAGGTACACCAATCATGTGCAAAACAGCATGGCTGTAGCTTTAAAAGAAATTGATATATTGCAAGAAGAAAAATGGAGTTTTTAAATTGAAATCAATGGGAAAACACAATGTGACATATTTTCTCTCTTATACAACATAGAACTGTAAATTTTTGCTAGAATGTAGAAATGTGGTACTATAATAATGCAAAAAACGGCATGGCTGTAGCTTTAATAGAAAGTGAGATATAGCAAAAAGCAAAATGGAGATTTTACATTAAAATCAATATGAAAACACAGTTTGTGCAATATTTTCTCTCCTATACAACATAGAACAGTAAATTTTGCAAAAGTGTAGGAAATTAGTTACTCCTATCATGTGCAAAACGGCATGGCTGAAGCTTTAATAGAAATTGAGATATAGCAAAAAGAAAAATAGAGTTTTTGTATTGAAATGAATAAAAAGCACACTGGTGGCGATATTTTCTCTCCTATACAACATAGAACAGTAAATTTTGTGAGAAAGTAGAGAATGAGGAACTCCAATTATATGCAAAACGGCATGGCTGTTATCTTAAATAAATGTAGTTATTGTAAAAAGAAAAATGAAGTTTTTACATTGAAATCAATATGAAAACGCAATTTGTGCATTTTGTCTCCTATACATGATAAAACTGAAAATTTTAACGAAAATATAGGGAATGTGGTACTCTAATCATGTACAAAACCACAAAGTTGCACCTTTAGTAGAAATAGAGATATACCAAAAAGAAAACTGGAGTTTTTACATTAAAATCAATAGGAAAACACACTTTGTGCGATATTTTCTCTCCTATAAAAAATAGAACTGTAATTTTTTGTGAAAATGTAGCGAATAAGGTACTCCAAACCTTTGCAAAACATCATGGCTGTAGCTTTAACAGAAAATGAGATAAAGCAAAACGAAAAATATTTTTTACATTGTAATCAATGGGAAAACACACTTTTTGCAATATTTTCTCTCCTATGCAACATAGAAAAGTAAATTTTGGCTAGAATGTAGGGAATGAAGTACTCTAATTCTGTGCAAAGTGGCACGGCTGAAGCTTCAAAAATAAATGAAGATATAGCAAAAAGAATGATACAGTTTTTCCATGAAGTCAATGAAGAATTGCACTTTGTACATTTTGTATCTTTTACAAGATAAAACAGCAAATTTTAAAAAAAAATTAGGGAATGTGGCACTCTGATCATGTGCAGAACGGCATGCCTGCACCTTAAGTACAAATTGAGATATATTAAAAAGAAAAATGTAGTTTTTACATCAAAATCAATAAGAAAACTCACTTTCTGTAATATCTTTTCTCCTACACAACATAGAACTTTAAATTTTTGCAAGAATGTAGGGAATGTGATACTCCAATCATGTGCAAAACGTGATGGCTGTAGCTTTAATAGAAATTGAGATATAGCAAAAAGAAAAATTTATTTTTTAAATTGAAATCAATAAAAAACCACAGTTTGTATGATATTTTCTTTCTTGTACACTAAAGAACCACAAATTTTGGACAGAAAGCAGAGAATGTGGTACTCCAATCATGTGCAAAACGGCATGGCTCTAGCTTTATTAGAAATTTATATAGAGCAAAAAGATAAATGAAGTTTTTTCTATTGAAATCAATAGGAAAACGCACTTTGTACATTTTGTCTCCTATACATGATAGAACTGCAAATTTTGGCCACAATGAAGGGAATGTGGTACTCTAATTATGTGCAAAACGGCATGGCTGCAGCTTTCATAGAAATTGAGATATAGGAAAAAGAAAATCAATTGGAAAATCAATGGGAAAACACACTGTGGAATATTTTCTCTCCTATACAACATGGAACTGTAAATTTTTGTGAGAATGTAGGGAATGAGTTACTCCAATTTTGTGCAAAGCAATGGCTGTAGCTTTAATAGAAATTGAGATATAGCAAAAAGAAAAATGGAGTTTTTACATTGCAATCAATCGGAAAACTCACTTTGTGTGAAATTTTCTTTCCAACACTTAATAGATTCATAACCTTTATCCAGAATGTGGGGAATGTGGTACTCCAATCATGAGCAAAACGATATGGCTGTAGCTTTAATAGAAATAGAGATTTAGCAAAAAGAATAAATGGAGATTTTTAGATTGAAATCAATGGGAAGACACACTTTGTTCGATATTTTCTCTCCTATGAACAATAGAACAGTAAATTTTTGAGATGATTTAGGGAATAATGTACTCCAATCATGTGCAAACTACATGGCTGAAGCATTAATAGAAATTGAGATATAACAAAAATAAAAATGGAGTTTTTACATTGAAATCAATGGGAAAACACGCTTTGGGCAATATTTTCTACCCAATACATAATAGAATATTAACTTTTATTCAGAATGTTGAAAATGTGGTACTCCAATCATGTGCAAAACATCATGACTGTAGCTTTAATAGATATTGAGATATAGGATAAATAAAATTGGAGTTTTCACATTGTAATCAATGGGAAAATACACAATGAGCGAAATTTTCTCTCCAATACATAATAGAATCATACCTTTTTCCAGAATTTTTGGAAAGTGGTACTCCGATCATGTGCAAAACGACATAGCAGCAGATTAATCGAAATTGAGATATAGCAAAAAGAAAAATGGAGTTTTTACATTGAAATCAATGGGAAAGCACACGTTTTGCGATATTTTCTCTTGTTTACAACACAGAACCATACATTTTTGCAAGAATGTAGGGAATGAGGCACTCCAATCATGTGCAATACAGCTTAACTGTAGCTTTAATAGAAATTGAGATATACCACAAAGAAAAATGGAGTTTTTATATTGAAATAATGTGCGATATTTTCTATCCTATACGACATAAACTGTAAATTTTTAAATATTTAGGGAATGAGGTATTCCAATCAGGTGCAAAACGTCATGGCTGTAGCTTTAATAGAAAATGAGATATACCAAAAAGAAAAATGGTTGTTACATTGAAATTAATGAGAAAACACACTTTTTGTGTTATTTTCTCTCCTACATAACATAGAACTGTAAATTTTTTCAAGAATGTCGGGAATGAAGTACTCCAATCTTTTGCAAAACGGCATGGCTGCAGCTTTAATAGAAATTGAGATATAATAAAACGAAAAATGGAGTTTATACATTGAAATCAATGAGGAAACACTCTTTGTGCGACATCTTTTCTTCTATTCAACATAGAACTAAAATTTTTTAGAATGTAGGAAATTACGTTTTTCAATAATGTGCAAAACGGCATGGCGGTAGCTTTAATAAAAATTGAGATACAGTGGAACCTCAATTTGTGAGTAACTTGAACTGCAAGTGTTTCACTAGACGAGCAATATTTTTTAATAAATTTTAACTTGATTAACGAGCGATGTCTTGCAATATGAGCTGTGCTGCTGAAACGAATTTTTTTTGCCAAGTATCGCTTTGAATTTATTTTACTCTACATATTTATTTTTGCATTAAGAATTCAAGAATTCACTGCATTCATTCACTTGAGTAGTTAGTGTTAGAGCTTGCCAGCAGTATGTGACTAGGTTACGGTGAACATTCATCATCATCATCATCTCATCCTTCTCTCACGTGAGGCAGGGTCAGGTCTGCAGGTTCTAGTCCTCCACTCCCACCAATCCCCCAACAAGCCCAACCCAACCCCACACGCCTCCACATCCATCTTCACCACTTGCTCCCACATCCGTTTTTGTCATCCTCTATCTCTGGTGCCGCCAACAACCCGCAGTCCTACAATGAACCTTATAAGCTCCTCCTCTCCCCTCTATCATCATCACATGCCCATACCACCTCAACCTATTCTTTCTCACCTTTTCAGCAATATCTCACACCCCCAACCAAAAATCTAACATAATCGTTTGTAATTCTGTCACATCTTGAAACCCCACACATGTAGCGCAGCATTCACATCTCAGCCACTTGCATTTCCTTTTCATGGCTTTTCCTAACTGCCCAAAACAATGTACAGCCTAGTGAACCAGCAGCCGCAACGGATCCCAATTGCATTCTTCCACCTCAGCCATCCTGCATTTATTTTATAGGTCCCCTCAGAATGTATTTTCCCGTTGCTCTAGAAAACTGATCCTAAGAATGATTTTTTTGTTTTGTGTCCTAGTGTTGTGACTCTTCGTTAGCTCCCCATCTCTTCTCTCTCTTCTCCCTCAAATCGACACAATTCTTTCTGCAGGCAAAGTGCAGTTAATTTGTTTTATGTATTTTTAATTTAAACTATATTTCATATTAATCATTTTTATATGAAAGTTTTTGGGTTGTAGAACGAATCACCCAACTTTCTGTTATTTCTTATTGGAAAATTCGCTTTGATAGATGAGTGTGCTTTTGATTACTAGCACGTGTCTGGAATGAATTGTGCTCACAAATCGAGGTTCCACTATATAGCAAAGAGAAAAATGGATATTTTACATGAAAATCTATGGAAAAACACAATTTGTGCAATATTTTCTTTCATATTCATAAGAGAATCATAGCTTTTATCCAGAATGTTGGGAATGTGGTACTCCAATCATGTGCAAATCGTCATGGCTGTAGCTTTAATAGAAATTGAGATATAACAAAAAGGAAAATGGACTTTTTACATGGAAATCTATGGAAAAGCACACTTTGTGCAATATCCTCTTTTCTATACATAAGAGATTCATAGGTTTTATCCAGAATTTTGGGAATGTGGTACTCCAATCATGTGCATGGCTTTAGCTTTAATAAAAATTGAGATGTAGCAAAATGAAAATGAAGTTTTTCCATTAGAATCAATGAAAAATTGCACTTCGAGCATTTTGTCTCATATACATGATAGAACTTAGAACTTAGCACTGATAGAACTTAGAATTTTTCCCAGAATGTAGGGAATGTGGCACTCTAACCATGTTCATAATTTGCATGGCTGCAACTTTAATAAAAATGGAGACATAACAAAAAGAAAAATGGAGTTTTTATTATGAAATAAAATGGAAAATACACTTTGTGCGATATTTTCTCTCCTATACAACACAGAACTGTAGGGGGAAATAAAAGGAATGAGGTACTCCAGTGATGTGCAAAACGGCATAGCTGTAGCTTTAATAGAAATTGAGATATAACAAAACGAAAATAGTTTTAAATTGAAATCAATGAAAAAACACACTTTGTGCGATATTTTTTTCATATACAGAACAGAATCATAACTTTTATCATGAATGTCAGGAATGTGGTACTCCAATCATGTGCAAAACGGCATAGCTGCAGCTTTATTAAATATGGAGATATAGGAAGAAAGAAATATGAAGTTTTTCCATTGAAATCATTGTAAAAACACACTTTGTGCAATACTTTCTCCCCTATAATAAACATACCTCTGTCGAATTTAGCAAGAATGTAGGGACTGAGGTACTCAAATCATGTGCAAAACAGCATGGCTTTACCTTTAAAAGAAATTGAGTTTTTGCAAAAAGGAAAATGTGGTTTTTACATTATAATCAATAGGAAATCACGCTTTGCAATATTCTCCCTCCTATACAACACAGAACTGTAAATTTTTGCGAGAATGTAGGGAATGAGGTACTCCAAACACTTGCAAAACTGCGTGGCTGTAGATTTAAAAAAAATTGAGATATCACAAAAGAAATAAAATTCTTACATTTAAATCAACAGGAAACAGTACAAAATAGCATGTCTGTAACTCCAACAACAATTGAGATATATCAAAAAGAAAAATTGAGTATTGTCATTCAAATCAATTGGAAATTACACTCTGTGCAATATTTTCTAACCTATACAACATAGAACTGTAAATTTTCGTGAGAATAAAAGGAATGAGAAACTCCAGTCATGTGAAAAACGACATGGCTGTCACTTTAATAGAAATTGAAATATAGCAAAGAGAAGAATAGGGTTTTTACTTTGCAATGAATGGGAAATAATACTTTGGGCGATATTTTCTCTCCTATACAGCAAAGAACTGTAAATTTTTGCAAGAAAGTAGAGAATGAGGTAGTCAATTCATGTTCAGAATGGCATGGCTGTAGCTTTCATTGAAATTGAGATATAGCAGAAAGAAAAACGAAGTTTTTCCATTAAAATCAATGGAAAAACACACTTTATGCCATATTTTCTTTTCTATACATAATAGAATCATAACTTTTTTCCAGAATGTTGGGAATGTGGTACTCCAGTCATGTGAAAAATGGCATGGTTGTAGCTTTAATAGAAATTGAGATATAGCAAAAAGAAAAATGAAGTTTTTACTTTGAAATAAATAGGAAAGCACACTTTGTGCGATATTTTCTCTTCTCTGCAACGTAGAACAGTAAATTTTTGGGAGAATTTAGGAAATCTGGTATTTCAATCGTTGGGAAAACGGCATGGCTGTAGCTTTAAAAGAAGTTGAGATATAGCAAAGAGAAAATGGAAGTTTTTCTATTGAAATAAATAAAAAAACACACTTTGTGCATTTTGTTTCCTGTTTCATAATAATATTCTGATCTCTGATCCAATTGAGGTGGGCAACGCTTTTATTCATTACTATGCTCATCTCCAGGAAACTTTTTCCCCTCCTACTGGGCTCATAAGGTACACATTTCCTCTATCATCTGGAGGTGATTCATTGGATATGTCATCTGTCACAAGCGCAGTTTTTAGGTTAGCAATTCTGTAATTGAAACCATCATTATCTCCAGGGCCAGATTGAGTTCCCCCAATCACCATCAAGGCATACCAGGATATTTTGGCGCCTGTAATTGCCAGATTATTTAATCTTTGTTCACACAACCGTTTTGTCCCAGCTATCTGGAGGACTGCTTATGTATGCACTATAGATAAAAAGGGTACTAAATATAATTTATCTAGCTACAGGCCAATTTCCCTGCTATCTCCAGTAGCTAAAATATTTGAAAGAATTATTACACTGAAACTTGTCAAATAGTGTACTCCATTTTTAAGTGAGGATCAGAATGGTTTTAGAAAAAGGCGATCCACAGAAACAAATCTGTTAATTCATTTAGACGGATTCTTTAAGGCATTTAAGCAGCAACACCAGGTGAATAGTATATATCTGGAATTATCTAATGCTTTTGATAAGATCCTAATCTCCCTCTTCTCTGGAAATTGACAGCATATTGTCTTTCTGGTAATCTCATAGGATTCCTTTAAAATTACCTATGCTGTAGATATAATTTTGTCAAAATTGGAATCTTTGTGAGCAGTCAATACTTTCTTCAGGGGGTGGGCTTACAACAGGGCAGTGCCTTCAGCCCTATATTGTTAAATATCTTTATGAACGATCTTTACTCTAATATTCCATGAGAGGGTATCAACCTAGCATTTGCAGATGACTTAAAGCTTTCAAAGATGTTAGTGATTCATCAGTCTGCTGTGCAAGTGAATGGGTCCTGGATTAAGGTTGAGCATTGGCTCCAACATAATAATTTAACTTTGAATTATAGTAAAACTCAGGTTATATCTTTTTATCAATATCAGTCTCCTATTATATATCCCTATGTATTTAGTAATGGAGCACTGATTCCCGGTAGTGATGTGGTGTGGGATCTTGGAGTATTGCTTGACACAAAATTGTTATTTTCGAGTCATGTTCACCACAGTTACTTAAAAGTAAAGAGAACTTACCATGCTATTATTTATATGAAGGGCATGCAGAGATTCCCAGCTTTGGTTACTCTCCTTTTCTAATCAGTGGTCAAGCAAATTATATCCTACCGCATTATTTGCTGGTCAGGTTGCAGTCTCTCTCACCTAAGCAAGTTGGTGAGACTGCATGATGACGTTCTAAATGTGGGGTTTCCAACTACCAAGACTTTGGGGCTGATGAATAATGATGTCAATGCATTACCTTTAATGTTGTTTATATAGCTAAAGTAGAATAATTGGGCTGCATCGCTTATTTAATAACCTGATAAACTGTACAACGCTTCTCAGCTATCTGGAAATTTTCATCCCTAGCCATTGCTTGAGAAAAAGATAATTGCATATGCTCGGGACACTAATAACCCAGTCTAGCTGGCACAACGGGACTTTAATAGGTTTGAGTTGACTCTGGATAATCTGTTGTTGCTATTCATAAGACTAAAGAAGAAGTTTATTGCCCATCTACTATCAAAAGGTTGTAATGACGATTCATGACAAATACCATAACTCTTAACTATTTTAGCTCTCCAGAAATTATTTACTTTTAGCCTTTCTTGGCATTGCTTTGTATTTTTAGATGCTATTGGCGTTATTTAGTGCTTTTAGCCTTTTTTTGCTTAACTTTGGAATTTTAACATTTTAAGCCTTTTGGTAATATTTTGTATTTTAAGGGTTTAGAGAACATTCAAGCATTTTTTAATCACTTTGTTCTATTAGTATGTATGTATACTGTCATTACACGTTTGTCCTATGTTATGAAATTTATTTAAAATCTTCTATTGCAACACAATCTATTGTGCTGGTTAGCTACTAAACTTTGAGCAGTTCACATTTGATTTTACCATTAAACATTATTTTTTGCTGTCCACTCACTGGGTACTGGTTCCAATTTATAAATAGCACACCATCCCTTACCTAAATGTTTGCCTGTTAAGGGAATGTTAAGAAACAGAACAACAGAACAGAACAAAAATACATGATAGAACTGCAAGTTTTGGCCAGAATGTAGTGAATGTGGTTCTCCAATCAGGTGGAAAACGGTATGGCTGTATCTTTAAAAAAAATTACATATGGCAAAGAGAAAAAGGAAGTTTTTCACATTTAAATCAATGGAAAAACGCATTTTGTGTATTTTGCCTCCTATACATAATAGAACTGCAAATTTTTGGCAAGAATGTAGGGAATGTAGAACTCCAAGCATGTGCAAAACGGCATGGCTGCAGCTTTAATAGAAATTGAGATATTGCAAAAAGAAAAATGAAGTAATTCCATTGATATCAATGGGAAAACACACTTTGGGTGATATTTTCTCTTCTATGCAACAAAGAACAAATTTTTGGTGAGAATGTAGGGAATGAGGTACTCCAATCATTTGCTAAACGGCATGGCTGTAGCTTTAACAGAAATAGAGATACAAAAAAAAGAAAAAACATGTTTTTCCTTTTAAATCATTGGGAAAAAGCACTTGGTGCATTTTGTCTCCTATAGATGATAGAACTGCAAAATTTTGCTGTTATGTAGGGAATTTGGCAAGATAATCATGTGCAAAACGGCATGGCTGTAGCTTTAAAGAAAGTTAGGTATAGTTTTTACATTGAAATCAATGGAAAACACACTTTGTGCCATATTTTCTCTCCTATACAACACAGAACTGTAAATTTTTTGAAAGAATGTGGGGAATGTAGTACTCCAATTATGTGCAAAACGGCATGGCTGCAAATTTCATAGAAAATAAGGTATACCAAAAAGAAAAATGCAAATTTAGCCATGGAAGTCATTGGGAAAACGCACTTGGTGGATTTTGTCTCCTATACATGATAGAACTGCAAATTTTTGCAAGAATATAGGAAATGTGGTACTCCAATCATTTGCAAAATGGCATGGCTTAGCTTTAATAGAAATTGGGATATAGCAAAAAGAAATATTGAGATTTTACAATGTAATCAATAGGAAAACACACTTTGTGCAATATTTTCTCTTCTAAACAACATAGAACTGTAATTTTTTGCGAGAATGTGGGAATGAGGTACTCCAATCATGTGCAGAACGACATTTCTGTAGCTTTAATAGAAATTGAGATATAGAAAAAGAAAATTAGAGTTTTTCCAATTAAATAAATGGGAAAACACTTTGTGTGATATTTTCTCTCCTATACCGCATAAAAAAGCAGATTTTTACAAGAATGAAGAGAGTGAGGTACTCCAATAATGTGCAAAACAGCATGGTTGTATCTTAAATAGAAATTGGCATATAGTAAAAATAAAAATGGAGTTTTCACATTGAAATCAATGGGAAAACACACTTTGTGTGATATTTTCTCTCATATACATTATAGAAATGTAAATTTTTGTGAGAATGTAGGGAATGAGGTACTCCAATCATGTGCAATATGGCATGGCTGTAGCTCTAATAGAAATTAAGAAAATGCAAATAGAAAAAGGGAGTTTTTAAATATAAATATAGGAAATCACACTTTGTGAAATATTTTTTCTTCTATAAAACATAGAACTTTAAATTGTGGCGACAATGAAAGGAATGAGGTACTGCAATCAATTGCAAAATGGAATGGCTGTAGCTTTAGATGTAGCAAAAAAGAAATATGAAGTTTTTCTAATGAAATTATTGGGAAAACACACTGTGCAATATTTTCTTTCCTATACACAATAGAACCACAATTTTTTTCACAGAATGTAGGGAATGTGGTACTCAAATGATGTGCAAACAGCTAGCTGTAGCTTTAATAGAAATTAAGATGTAGCAAGAGGAAAAATGAAGATTTTCTATTGAAATGAATGGCTGTATCTTTGATAGAAATTCAGTTATATTAGTGTTAATGTTAATCTACTGAGCATTACATTCCCTCATCAGGCGAAACCTAAGGTAGGGGATGGTGAGTGACACAATGGGAAATGAGAATATGGGAAGTGAGGTAGAGACAAGGGGAAGGGTAATGACTAGGGAAATGACTTCAGGTAATGACAAGGGAATGGGTAGGGATTAAATGAAAAGGAAAGGGGAAAATTTACCATTGCAAAAGGATATAATAATGTAACTCATTATAGTGTAAAAATATTAATACTAATAGTATATGCTGACAAGCTAAAATCCATAAAACTAAACTTTAGTGAACGAATTAATAAAATACAACAATTACAATATAATACAACAATTACAATAAAACCAAATAAACAATGAACCACAGGTGCAACAATTAATCAAGCTCCTTGTAGCAAATATAATGCACTTATACATACACTATAACTGATGAAACTTATATTCTAATCATAATTTACATCTGATAACGTAGCATAATTACTTTAGATTTTAAGTTTTGAGATGATGACAACAAGTCGTTCGACGCTAGCTCAAGATTATTGAAAGCTCTTTGATCTAAATATACTGGGTTATTAGTATTTCCAGCCATTGCAAATAAATATTTGTCATTAGTTTCGACCTGGAGCAAAGAATACAAGTGTACTAAGCAGATATGCACTGTCTATGTGATGTGAAAATAGTCGATGCAGCCAATAATTCTGAGAATAAATTATGAAATTCATCAAGGGTAAAACGGAAGAAGCACGCCTCATACATCCACTATTATTTTGTTTATATTTACTACTGTTAAGGAACCATGTAACCATGCCAAATTGCCAATATGAGAAGGTCTACAACCATACTAACACAAAATACAATAAGTGATAGCTGGTTTAATTAATGATTGAAAAAGCAGAGTAAGCAATCTAGGAGTGATTTGCATACCTTTTATATGTACAATAGCATGGTATGCTCTCTTCACTTTTAAACATAAGTAATGCAAATGATTTGCAAATGTCAGCTTGGAATCTAGGATTATACCTAAATCACACACAATTCCTCTACAGGGCAACAATGACCAATCTACAAATTCATATAGGAAATATAATGTGTTTATGAGTCCAATGAAATGATATTACCAGAGTTTTTCCTTGGTTGACCACTAAATTATTAAAGGTCAGCCATTGTTCCACCAGCCTTAGGAACTGCTGACAGTTCTGCTGACTGCTGATTCAACACGATCTTTGAGATCTTCATATCATCAGCAAATCCCAGACATGTTACCTCGAGAGGCATATTGGAAAAAAAATCGTTTACAAAAATATTAAATAGAATTGGACTAACGACCCTACCTTGTGGCAAGCCCACCACTTGCATATAATGATGACTACTAACACGCTGTCTAATTCAAACAAAATTTATTCTAACACTGAGGTAGCTCTTTACTAGACCCAAATGATCACCTGCTAGTCCATACTCAGCCAATTTCCATAATAGCAGACTTAATGGTACACAATGAAACGCATTGGTAAGATCAAGGTATATCATGTCAACCTGTCATCACAGTTTGAATGCCCTGTTGATCATATCCAAGTGCGTCAGTAAATTGGTCACAGTGGAATACCCCTTATGAAACCCATGATGCTAAGTACACAAAAAGGAGGTAGACCATAGCACAAGTTTAGAAGCAATAATTCACTCCAACACCTTCAGAACATGAGAGAGTATAGAAATTGGCCAATAACAGGACACATCTGAGTGTGCCCCCTTCTTAAAAATAGGGCACACATAGGCTGTTCAGAAGATCATAGGGACACAGTGATTCTGCAGGCATTTAGTGAACAATTCAGCTAATACAGGTGCTAATAAGTCCTTATAGTCCTTAATTAATAGGGAAGGCACTCCATTAGGACCCAGGGAAAGAGAGGGCTTTATCTTCTTATTAGCAATAAGGACCTCACCATATGAAATTTCATTGATGTCCAATGAGTCCCCTCCTTCTGGTAAAGAGTAAGGGTATTGAACATACCTATTAGTGGGGACAAATGACTCCAATAATTGTCCAAAGTGATCCACAAAGGCATTACTGACTTTCTT
>JAAFCE010009127.1:25292078-25305886 GCA_013389805.1 Trigoniulus corallinus | reverse complement strand
GACTTGGAACTCATACACAATTGGTTAAGTAAATGTGGGCAATTTATTTTGTTATCCCATAGGCAGTAAATCATAGAATATATAATAAGATTTCTGTGTGAAAGAACCCCTATTTGAGGGTCATTCATAGATATTGTTATGTGCCTATCTTTGGCTGGATCAATGTCTAATGCTTTGTCATGCAACTTGACTGATTTCAAAAGTAAGGAATGGTCACATGTAGACCACACATAAGCCCATATGTTATGTTTGGTTTAATCAGCCGACCAAATAACCAGGACTGAAGTACTGGAAATTAATACATACCCTTAATATTCTGCACAACAGCATAGACCCTTTTTACGTTTAAATATAACTGCTGAAGATGTAGCTGATATGTTAATTTTGTATCTAAAACTATGCCCAAAACTCTTATCAACTGTATACCTGTAATATGTACCCCATTCAAGAATGAATAGGGGTATAGAATAGGGGATCATGTCCAGTGAAAATTTTTAATTGCAGATTTGTTATAATTTAATGAAAGGTTATTTGATAACAGCCATTGTTCAACTACTCAGAGGGAATCATTTAGGACTTGGCATTATACACATTAACAACCTCTTTAGATAGCTTAAGGTCTGCAGTGAATGCCAATGGAATGACCTGAGTTCTAAGTTGGCCAAAAAGATCATTAATGTAAATATTAAATACCAATATGCTTACAGTACTGCCCTGAGGAATACCCATCACTTGTTAGTAATGATGCTGGCTGAAAACGCCCTCATATTTAACATAGTTGCAACGTTCTGTTAAATAATGTCCTATGAAACTGTGTGTGAAACTGTGTAAGGCATACTATTCAAATTTTTTCAATTGTAGTTTAATGGACACTGCATTGAAAGCTCTAGAGATATCTAAATATAGTGCATTTAACTGGCGCCTTTTCTAAAATGCGTTAGTTATATTGTCAATATGCATCAAAAATTTGATTCATGTGACTTATTGGCTCGAAAACCATGTCAGGCAGGATGCAAAAATCTTCTACTCTAAGGAACCAATTTAGCCAAAATAATCTTTTCTAAAATCTTTGCAAAAGGTGATAAAATTTAAATTGGGTGTTAATTGGCCATACTCGCCCTCAATCCACTTTCATAAATAGGTAATTCATGAACAGTCCTCCAAATCTGAAGGAACTATATGAGTTTATAAAGAGAAGTTAAAAAACTCTGCTAGGATAGGTGATATAAGGCAATGGTAAGCCTGGAGTAGAAGTTAAGGAATACCATCAGGGCATAAGGTAAATAAGGAGTGCAAACTTCCAATCTCTGTACTGTTGATATTGAGGCTAACCTCACCTTCAGGTAAAATCTAAGGATAATTGTTTCATAGGCACTGGGGTAAGCAACTTCTTGCAAGTTGTCTAAAAGGATCACAAAATTTTGGCCATTTCTTGGTGGTCAGTAACAAGATGTCCATCAATGCAGAGTTAAACTATAATCACGTTGCCTTTACAATCTGCTGTATTGTGACCAAAAACGTTCAGATGACTTATGGCTAGAAGCCATGTTGGCCATAAACTGATATTGGTGCCTAATCAACATCTGTTCTACCTGAGCTCTGAGCCTAGAAAACTGCTAGTATATTGAGGTAGAGGGATAACGTTTGTTTCTGCTCTAAAGGCAGTGGTTAACCTTAATCAGCTTAATTACTTCAAAAGTAATCCAGGAGGAATAGTATGAGCGATTCATCTGTGGATGCTTGACTGGATTACAGTCTGACATAGCTCTCTGGGTGGTCTGGTAGAAAGAGTTAACTCTTGCCTCAGGATCCTCTGGAAGTTGTTGGGTGACCCAATTTGCTGTTTGTAATTGATGTTATGAATGTAAATATTTATCTCTGTCCCAAGTGTAACACCAGTAAGGTTTAAATAAACTGATGTTTGAGCAAACATAGTGGAGCTGAAGATAGAGATGTAAGGCAGGATAATGGCTGTCCAATTTTGAAAGAGAAGGTGCCTCCTCCAATAACATTGGTAAGTAACTGAAGCATAGATCCGGTAAACGCCATTTATGGTTGTAGATCCTTTTCGATTGATGAAATTTTGTGACACCTGCAAAGGCAATCAAGGCAGTACCTTTGCTCCTGTGGGTTGAGCCTAAATAATTGGGAATGGGAGAGGTCCAGTCAATCAGTGGGACATTAAAGTCCCCCTAAAAATTACTGAAGAGCAAGAGGCCAATTTTGTAGTAAAAGCTTCAATGGATGCTGTGAATTCAGCAACTGTCAGGGCAAGGGAAAGTTAACTGACTAAGTGTGTGATAGGCATTTGGCATCAATATTGATATACCAAACACATGGTCAGGTATACTTAGCTGCTCATTGACTTAAGCCTTCTCCCCAACAGTATTCATGTTGACTGCTATCAACAAACAACCTTCAAAATAAGAAGCTAGCTTCTCCTTTTGGAACCCCTAGAAAGTTGGTGGAATGTAACTGGAAGAGTTTATCTCCTCAGATAACAAGGTTTCTGTTAGGAAAATAACATTATATGTTTCAAAAGATAAGTTTGTCAGAAATGAGTAACGTTTATATTAAAGTCCATAGAAATTCTGATAATACATATTCATATTCAGATAAGATGACATTAAACTAGCTTTGTGATTGTGCTTACCTCTCTCCCCTCAATGATGCTATTACTATTTGTAAAGGATTAAGTATGGCTTTACATAATAAGATGATCCTTCACGTGTTGTCATGAACCTTACCCACAATGCAATTAACCAGCAAATAAGTAGGCCATAACTCAGGTGCAAACAAGAATTTGGTATCACATTCTAAATGTTCAATAAGGAAAGAATAATATGTGGTAAATTTAGTATTTATTTGTATAATCTGCTTGTACCGCTCTCCTTTATGTTCTTTCAAATGCTTGAAGAAGGATTGAAAAGTTAATATAGGGTTTAAACGTTTCAAAAATGTTTTAATTGTGACATTTTTAGGAGGCGCTTCAAGATCAGGAAAGGCTTCCAACACTAAAATAACTGGGACTATGGGGTGACTCTGGGTAGTACCCAAATAACCTTGGGTTATATAACGAATATGGGCTGGCTGTGGGCTCTCAACCTAACTTCCAGCCTTAAACTGTACAGTGGATGACCAATGTTCCTGAAGATTTGAGGGCTTAGGGTAACCAGCTGAAGCAACTTTAGCATAGGATTTTTAAAACTTAGTGTTAGTAGCTTTTTCTTGCGTGACCCAACCTTTTTAGAAATATTAAACGATAGCAACTTCAATTTCTGGACCACCATCTCATTCGATGCCAATTACTCACATAGAATCTTGGTAAGTTCAAAGACTGCCTTCAAACTGTCAGTGATCACCTTGGTTATTGTGATAGATAGTTAGGATTTGAGATTAGAATGTGTTAGTTGATTATCAGGTGATGGATCCAAATCCAGTGAAAATGAGTGCCCTGCTTTCACAGGAGTATTTTCTGCATAGACTGTACGTGACTTTTTCAAGTACGAGACTTTTTCAAACAAATTATACATTTAATACACAAGTTATGTGGATAGATGTCTTTCCAACAAACGAAACACAACACTTGAGGCGCCATCACGTTGACAACAGCCAACAGGGCGTCCAGACCATTCTTTACCCCTTAGCAGATGGTGATGACAAAAAAATCATTTGAATATACAGATGCTTTGTTTAAAAAATATGTCATAAGCCTACTGGCAAGTACCTGGCCTCAGATGACTGTAAGTCAGAAGAGCCATAGGCCAGACCAGCCAAAACACAGTCACTAATATCTAAAACAAATACTTATAATAAAAAAAATTAACCTATAAGTTCAAAAAATTGTTTAAAAACGCTTAGTAGGAAGAACAATCTGACACACAACTAACCAACCTAGCAGTGCTGCCAGACGATCAAAAAATAAACACACTTAGTGTGACATTTTCTCTCCTATACATAATAGAACAATAAATTTTTGCCAGAATGTTTGAAATGTGGTACTCAATAATTTGCAAAATGGCATGGCTGTAGCTTTAATAGAAATTGAGATACAGGAAGAATTATACAGCAGATTTTGCATTGAAATAAATGGAAAAACACACTTTGTGTGATATTTTCTCTCTGATATAAAATAGAACTGTAAATTTTTGCCAGAATGTTAAAATGTTGTAATGCAATCACGTGCAAAACGGCATTGCTATTGCATTAAGAGAAATTGAGATATAGAGAAACAAACACACTAGAAAAACACACTTTCTGCTCTATTTTCCCTCTTCTACATGATAGAATTTTAAATTTTTGGCTACTTTGTAAAGATTGAGGTACTACAATCATGTGCAAAACGACATGGCTGTAGCTAAAATAGAAATTGAGATATAGCAAAAGAAAAAATATTTTTTACATTGAAATCAATTAGAAAACACACTTTTTGCGATATTTTCTCCCATTTATAACATAGAACTATAAATTTTTGTGAGAATGTAAGGAATCAGGTACTCAAATTATACCCAAAACGGCATAAAAATTTTTTGAGATAAAAAAAATGAAGTTTTTTATTGAAATCAATAAGAAAAACAAATTCTGTGATATTTTCTCTCCTTTACAACATACAACTGTAAATTTTTATAAGAATGTAGGGAATGAGGCAATCTAATCATGTTGAAAACGTCATGGCTGTAGCCTTAATAGAAATTGAGATATAGTAAAAAGACAAATGGCTTTTACTATGAAATCAATGGAAAAAAAACTTTGTGTGATATTTTATCTCCTATACAACAAGAACAGTAAGATTTTGCAAGAATTTAAAGTATGAGGTACCCCAATGATGTGAAAATCGGCATGGCTGTACCTTTAATAGAAATTGAGATATAGCAAGAGAAAAAATAAAGTTTTTACATTAAAGTGATAGCAATGGGGAAAACACACTTTGTGCAATATTTTCTCTCCTATAACATAAAACTGTAAATTTCTCTGAGAATGTTGTGAATGAGGTACTCCAATCATGTGCAAAACTGCATGGGTGTGGCTTTAATAGAAATTCAGATATAGAAAACTGGAGTTGTTATATTGAAATCAATGGGAAAAAAATTTGTGCGATACTTTCTCTCCTATAAATATATAACTGTAAATTTTTGTGAGAATGTAGGGAATGAGGCTCTCTAACAATGTGGAAAATGTCATGGATGTAGCCTTAATAGAAATTGAGATATTGTAAAAATACAAATGGTTTTTACATTGAAATTAATAAGAAAACACCCTTTGTGTGATATTTTCACTCCTATACAACCTAAAACAGTAAATTTTTGTGAGAATGTAGGAAATCAGGTACTCCTATCAAGTGCACAATGGCGTGGCTGTAGCTTTAATAGAAATGGAATTAAAATCATTGAAATCAACACAAAAATACACTTTGTGCAAAAAATTTTTATTCCTATACATAATAGAATGATATATTTTCTCAAAAATGCTTGGAATGCGGTACTTCAATCATGTGCAAAATGACGTGGCTGTAGCTTTAATAGAAATTAAAATACAGAAAAAAGAAAAATTGGGATTTTACATTGAAATCAATAAGAAAACACACTTTGTGCTGTATTTTGTCTTCTATACTCATAGAACTGTAAATTTTTGCAAGAATGTAGGGAATTGGTACTCCAATCATGTACTATACAGCATGGCTGTTCCTTTAAAAGAAATTGAGATGAAGGAAAAAGAAATCAATGGGAAAACCCAACTTGTGTGATATTTTCTCTGTTATACAGAAAACAACTGTAATTTTTGCAAGTATATAGGGAAGAGGTACTCCAAACATGTGCAAAACGACAAGGCTGCTGCTTTAAAAGAAATTGAGAAATAGCAAATAGAAAAATGGAGTTTTTACATTAAAATCAATGGAAAATACACATTGGGCAATATTTTCTCTCCAGAATGCTGGGAATGTGGTACTCCAATCATGTGCAATATGGCATGGCTGTAGCGTTAATAGAAATTGAGATGTAGGAAAAAGAGAAATGGAGTTTTTACATTTAATTGATTGATAAAATACACTTTGTCAACGCTTTCTCTCTCTATAACATAGAACCGTAAATTTTTGGGAGAATGTAGGGAATTAGTTACTCCTATCATGTGAAAAACGGCATGGCTGTAGCTTTACTAGGAATTAAGATATAGCAAAAAGAAAATTGGAATTTTTATATGGAAATCTATAAAAAAACAAACTTTGTGCAGTATTTTGTTTTCTATACATATAAGAATCATAGCTTTTGTCCAGGATTTTGGAAATGTAGTACTCCAATCATGTGCAAAACGGCATGGCTGTAGCTTTAATAAAATTTAAATATAGCAAAAAGAAAAAAGGAGTTTTTTTAATTGAAATCAATTGGAGAAAACACTTTTTGTGATATTATTTTTCCTATACATAATAGAATAATAACTTTTTTCCAGAATGTTGGGAATGTGGTACTCCAATCATGTGCAAAAAGGCATGGCTGTATCTTTAAAAGAAATTGAGATATAGAAAAAAGAAAAAAGGGGTTTTTACATTGAAATCAATGGGAACACGCACTTTGCTCGATATTTTCTCTCTTATAAAACACAGAACTGAAAATTTTTGCGAGAATGTAGGGAATGAGATACTCCAGTCATGTGCAAAATGGCATGGCTGTAGCTTTCATCGAAATTGATATATAGTGAAAAGCATTTGAGTTTTCGAATTGAAATTAGAAGGATTTGAATTGAAATTAGAAGGAAATTATTTTCTCTCCTATACATAATGGAATCATAAAGGTGATGTGCAAACCGGCATGGTTGTAGCTTCAATAGAAATATAGGCATAGCAAAAAGAAAAATGGAGTTTTTACATTGAAATCAATGGGAAAACGCACTTTGTGTGATATATCCACTCCTACACAACATAGAAATGTAAATCATGTACAAAACAGATTGGCTCTAGCTTTATTAGAAATTTCGATATAGCAAAAAAATTTAGATTTAGAATTGAAATCAATGTGAAAACACACTTTGAGCGATATTTTTATTCCTATACATAATAGAATCATAACTTTTATCCAGAATGTAAAAAATGTGGTACTCCAATCATGTGTAAAACGGCATGGCTGTAGCTTTAATAGAAATTGAGATAAAGCAAAAAGACAAATGGATTTCTACATTGAAATCATTTTAAAAAACACTTTGTGAGATATATTCTCTCCTTTACAACATTGAATATTAATTTTTTTTAGAATGTAGGGAATGAGACATTCGAATCATGAGCAAAACGGCAAGGGTGTAGCTTTAATAAAAATTGAGATATAGCAAAAAGAAAAATGGAGCTTTTGCAATGAAATCAATAAGAAAACACACTTTGTGCAATATTTTCTTTATTTTAGATAATAACATCATTAATTTAATCCAGAATGTTGGGAATGTGGTACTCCAATCATGTTCAAACGACATGGCTGTAGATTTAATAGAAATATAGATATAGCAAAAAGAAAAATTAAATTTTTTCATTGATATCACTGGAAATCTTACTTCGTTCAATTTTTCTCCTATACATGATAGAACTGTAAATGTATTGCGGATTGTAAGGAATGTGGTACACCAATCTTTTGCAAAACGGCATGGCTCCAGCTTTAATAGAAATTCAGATATTGCAAAAAGAAAAATGTAGTTTTTACTTTGAATTTAGTAAAGAATTTGTAAAGAATTTAACTACAGAATTTGTGCTAAATTTTCTCTCCTATACAACATAGAACTGTAAACTTTTGCAAGAACGTAAAGAATGAGGTACTGTAATCATGTACAAAATGACATGGCTTTAGCTTTAATAGAAATTGAGATATAGCATAAAGAAAAATGGAGTTTTTGCATTGAAATCAATGAAAATACACACTTTGTGTGATATTTTTATTTCTATACATAATAGAATCATAACTTTTATCCAGAATGTTGGGAATTTAGTATAATCATGTTGAAAGCGGCATGGCTGCCTCTTCAATAGAAAATGAGATATTGCAAAAAGAAAAAAGGAGTTTTTACATTTAAATCAATCGGAAAATACACTTTCTGCGAAATTTTCTTTCCTATACATTGTAGAATTATATCGTTTATCTAGCATTTTGGAAATTTTGTACTTCAATCATGGGCAAAACGGCATTGCTGCAGCTTTAATTTAAATTGAGATATAGCATAAAGAAAAATGGTGTTTTTATATTGAAAATAATTGAAAACCACACTTTGTGCGATATTCTCTCTCCCATACAACATACAAGTGTAAATTTTTTCTGGAATGTAGGGAATGTGGTACTCCAATCATGTGCAAAAGGGCATTAAATTGAAATCACTGGAAAAACACACTTTGTGCAATATTCTCTCTCCTATACAACATACAAATGTAAATTTTTGAGAGAAGGTAGGGAATGAGGTACTCCAATCATGTGGAAACGGCATGGCTGTAGCTGTAATAGAAATTGAGATACCACAAAAAGAAAAATGGGGATTTTACGTTGATATCAATGCGAAAACACTTTGTGCGATATTTTCTCTCCTATACATTGTAGAACTGTAAATTTTTCCAGGAATGAAGGAAATGAGGTACTTCAATCATGTGCAAAACGGCAAGGCTGTAGCTTCATTACAAATTGAGATACAGCAAAACGAGAACTGGAATTCTTTTATGGAAATCCAAGAAAAACACACTTTGTGTGATATTTTCTCTCTAGTGTAACATAGAACTGTAAATTATTGTGAGAATGTAGGGAATAAGGTACTCCAATCATGTGCAAAACGGAATAGCTGTAGCTTTAATAGAAATTGAGATATAGAAAAAAAAATTATGGAGTTTTTACATTGAAATGAATGGGAAAACACACTTTGTGCAGTATTTTTCATACTATATAACATAGAACAGTAAATTATTTTGAGATCGTAGGAAATGAGGTACTTCAATCATGGGCAAAAAAGCATTGCTGTAGCTTTAATAGAAATTGAGATATAGCAGAGAGAAAAATGGAGTTTTTACATTAAAATCAATAAGAAAACACACTTCGTGTGATATTTTCTATCCTCTGAAACATACAACCCAAAACGGTATTGCTTTAGCTTTAATAGAAATTGAGATATAGAAATAAGGAAAATCGACATTTTACATTGAAATCAATGGGAAATCACACTTTGTGCAATACTTTCTTTCCTATATATAATAAAATCATAACATTTATCCAGAATGTTGGGAATGTGGTACTCCAATCATGTGCAACACGGCATGGCTGTGGCTTGAAAAGAAAATGAGATATAGAAAAAAAAGAAAAATGGAGTTTTTACATTGAAGTAAATAGGAAAACACTGTGCGATATTTAATCTCCTATACATCATAGAACTGTAAATTATTTTGAGAATGTAGGGAATGAGGTACTCCAATCATGTGCCAAACGGCATGGCTGTAGCTATATTAGAAATTAAGGTATAGCAAATAGAAAAGTTGAGTTTTACATTAAAATTAAAGGGAAAACTCTCTTTCTGGGATATTTTCTCTCTTGTACAACATCATCACCATCATCATAATCTCACTCTTCTCCCGCCCAAGGCAGGGTCGGGTCTGCATGTTCTAATCCTCCACACCCATCTATCCCTCACCAAGTCCTCATCCACACCCGTCTATCCCCACCAAGACCCAACCACACCCGTCTATCCCCCACCAAGTCCCCCTCCACCCCACACGCCTCCATGTCCCTTTGCACCACCTGTTCCCACGTCCGTTTTGGTCGTCCTCTACCCCTACTGCCCCCAACTACCTGCAGTCCCGCAATGGACCTAATAAGTTCCTCCTCTCCCCTCCTCATCACATGCCCATACCACCTCAAACGCTTTTCTCTCATCTTCTCTGCAATGCCCCCCACCCACAAGCTTCCTATAACATAATTGTTTCAGATTCTGTCAGATCGTGACACCCCACACATGTAGCGCAGCATTCACATCTCTGTCACTTGCATTTGCCTTTCATGGTTCTTCCTAACTGCCCAAAACTCTTAGCCATACAGCATAGTGGGCCTAATGACAGTTCTATAAACTTTGCCCTTCAACTTTATTGGGACCCTGCGGTCACACAGGACCCCACTTGCCTGTCTCTACTTCAACAATCCTGCATTAATCTCAAGGGTCACATCAGCTCCAGTCTCCCCATTACTCTGGAAAACTGATCCTAGATAGCAAAATTCCTGCACCACCGGGATCCCCTCTCCCCCAAAACGTAACTTATCCTCTTGCCCCTGGCCACTAAAATTGAAAGCCAGGTACTCAGTCTTCCTCATGTTAACCTTAAGGCCCCTTCCTGCCATTGCTAATTTAATTTCTTGTAGGTCCTTTTGTGCATCCTCCTTGGACTCCTCGATCCTTTCCATGTCATCAGCAAATACCAGGCGCTGGGGGGCCCATTCCTTTATTCCTGTCAACAGCTCATCCATTACCAAAGTGAATAGGTATGGGCTAAGTGCTGAACCTTGATGCACACCAACCTGCAAGTTGAAGCTTGCAGGGTTAACCCATGCTATCCTCACCCTAGTGATGGAATCATCATACATATCCTAAACTATCCTAATGTGGCCTTCATCAACCCATTTCTTTCTTAGGACATTCCATACTACCTGTCTAGGGACACTATCATATGCCTTCTCCAGGTCAATGAATATTGCATGAAGGTCCTTTTTTGCTGCTCTATGCTTCTCTATCACCTGTCATAGAATAAAGATTGGTTCCATAGTGGACCTACCAGGCATAAACCCAAATTGATTTCCCCAGACACTTGTTTGATCTCTGAGGCGACATTCTATGACACGCTCCCACAGCTTCATAGAATGGCTCATTAGCTTAATTCCCCTATAGTTTCCACAGTCCTGAGCATCACCTTTGCCCTTGAACAGTGGAACTATCCAACTTTCTTGCCATGCAGTTGGCATCCTGTCACTATTTCCTAACTTGTTGAAAAGCTTCCCTAGCCATGTAATGCCAGTTGTCCCCAAGGCGTGCCAAACATCCAGTGGGATCTTATCTGGGCCTACTGCTTTTTGACCTTTCACATTTTGAAGGGCTCTTACTATTTCATCATAACTGAACCTGTGCACTACCTGTGGAGTGCATGGATTGCTGTCTGCAACTCCTGCACATGTGGCTGCATTTAAGAGGCTGTGATAGTACTACTCCCACCTTTTGATTACCTCGGCTAGTTGGAACAGGACCCTACCATTGGAATCCTTTACTGTTAGGGCCCTGGTAACATCCTTACTAGTTCTATCCAGTCTAACAACTGCATTCTCTCCCTCCCTTGTTCCCAGCGTTTCATATAGTGCCTCATACTTCTGGTACTTAGCTAGGGCAATGGTCCTCCTGGCATGTTTCCTTGCTTGAATGTAGTCTGTCGTGGGAACCTGATCCCCTATTTCCCTCCATCTATGAAAAGCTGCCTTCTTTAGTTTGATGGCAGCTGCCACCTCCTCATTCCACCACCATGTCTGCCTACCCTGGGAAGTGCCTCCTACTCTACCAATTCCAATCAGTGCCTCCCCACATCTCCTAATTTTCCTAGCCACCCTGTCCCACATGGCGTTGGCTGACCCATCCCAGTCCCAGTCAATCTTGCTGAGAGCCTCCTGCCTGAATTCCTCTGCCTTGGTGGGCAACCTCCACCACCTAATAACGGATTCCCCTTTCAAGGTATGTTTCCTAACTACCCCTGTCATTAGGACTTCTGCCATAATCTGCTTATAGCCACTCTCCTTCTGGAAATCCTCACTGGGTAGTGCCCAGCAATCTTGTATCTCTGCCCTGTGCTGCTCCCTAACCATGAAGAAGTCTATTTGTGACCTCCCCTGTGGGGACCAGAATGTGATTATGTGCTTCTCCCTCTTCTTGTGCCATGTTTTCGCCAATGCAAGGCTGTGTGCTCTTGCTGTTTCAAGGACCTTCTACCCCTCAGGGTTCATTGTCCCATACCCCCATCCTCCATGCACCTCCTCATATCCTGAACCATCCTTGCCCACATGGGCATTAAAATCACCCCCAATAATTAAGTGCTCATTTCCCTTGCCCTGTCTAATTGTACTGCTTACTGACTGCACTACTTCATCAAATTCACTCCAAATATCTGCTTTAGCTGTGTCACCCAGGCCTGCTTGGGGGGCATAGGCACTTATGAGGTGAAGCCCTATACCCAGGCAGACTACTGTGACTAACATTATCCTACTACTAATTCTAAGGACTGATGTGATCCCCTGTTGCAGTTCCCTACTCAATACTATGCAAACCCTATTGCATCCCTCTTCACTACCTGAGTATATATGTTTATATCCTTCTCCTAGCATCCATGATCTATTTCCCCTCCACTTAGTCTCCTGGAGGAATGCAATGCTAATGTATCTGTGCTGGAGGGTGCCCACTAATTCCCCAGTTTTCCCTGTGAGGGTCCCCACATTCCAAGTCCCTAATCTGTGCCTGACTCCTGTACTCTGTTTGACAGCTGTGACTGAGGGCACAACAGTCAGATGCCTAGAACCCACAGCAATAGACGCAGGGCTACCTGTGGGGGGTGCCGTCCTACCCCAAGGGAGACACTCAATAGTGGTTGTATCATTGCCAGGTGAGTAGAGGTCTAACACTCACCTGGCATTACACTATGCACAGGCTACAAAAAGGGACTAGTCCTAGGACTTCATGCTATCCATGAAGATGGCAAAGGAAATGATGACAGTAAGCTCATAAAATAGATATAAATATAAATAATTAAAGAGATAAATAATTAAAGAAATAAATAATCAAAGAAATAAAAAATAAAAGTATATAAATTTTCCTGCTGCAGGGAAATTGGGCACCCAGCTGCCACACAGCACGTCGTCTATCTATGCAGACGACTGCAATGAGGCATGATGGGAGCAGCAATACCAATATCGTGCAATCAGGCTTAAACTGCCAACCCCACGCCAAGCTTTCTGCATCGTTTCTGGGGCCCAAGAGCTGCAGCCCTACCATATCCAGTGACTCTTCAGTGACCTCGTTGGTTGCCTTGAGGAAAGCGGTTGATTTTTTAATTTTTCTCTTTCAAAAATCGCCAGAAAATCCACAAAAAGCCAGGCACACTAGATAACACACGTACCAGCAATGCGCACCACCTTGTGTCTCTTGTAGAACATAAAATCTGAAATTTTTGCAAGAATTTAGGGAATGAGGTTCTCCAATCATGTGCAAAACGGCATGGCTATAGCTTTAATAGAAATTGAGATACAGCAAAAAGAAAAATGAAATGTTTAAATTGAAATCAATGGGAAAACACGCTTTTTGCAATATTTTCTCCACTATACAACATAGAACTGTAAATTTTTATGAGAATGTATTAAATGAGGTACTCCAATCCTGTGCAAAACGTCATAGCTGTAGTTCATATCAAAATTGAGATAAGGCAAAATGAAAAATGAAGTTTTAACATTGGAATCAATAGGAAAACACACTTTGTGTGAGAGTTTTAATCCTATACATTATAGAATAATAACTTTTATCAAAAATTTTGGGAACGATGTACTCCAATCATGTGCAAAACGGCATATCTGTACCTTTCATAGAAATTGAGATATTGCAAAAAGAAAAATGAAGTTTTAAATTGAAATCAATGGAAAAACGCACTTTGTGCATTTTGACTCCTACACGTGATAGGTCTGTAAATTTTGTCCAAAATGTTGGGAATGTGGTACTTCAATGTGGTACTTCATGTGCAATCATTGCTGTATCTTTAATTAAAATTGAGATATAGCAAAAAGAAAAAT